>DWFV01002104.1:0-10252 GCA_018246775.1 Parelbella machaon machaon | reverse complement strand
GTGCGCGCCATGGATTCGAACCCAGCACCCTCGAAGTCAGAAGCTGAATTCTTAACCACTAGGCTATCACTGCTTATCTGTAAAATAAGTTACCTAATATTTTATCTATATATTCTGAAGCAAATCAGTACATAAGCGTAGCGTTGCAATGAGCGCAAATAAAGTTTTCTCTTATTCATTGTGTCTATTGCGCTCTCTCTATCTTGAACCGACACCACGATCGCATTCCCGCCATTTCTCCCGCGCTTTGCTATTTGCTTTATATTACTAAATTGAACGAAAATTCGTTTATCACAGAACGACAGATTTTGCTGTAGGTACTTTAAATCACAGTACTTTTAATAATCATAATAACTTTTAATCATATGTGAAGTCTTCCCTCTCACTTTCCTGCAACCTGTGTGGTGTGAGAGATTTTGTGAAAACTAACAGGAGTGTATATATGTATAACAGGGAGTGGTTATTATGCTTTATTTATCAATAATTCTTTGTGATTTCCATATATTTGCTTTTATATGCATAAGGTCTGTTTTAATTTTGAATATAAAACTATCGATACTTTTTTTTAAATTGTAGATTTTATATATGTATTTCAGTAGGTATACATATTTATTAATATTGAAGAGAAAGCTTATAAAGAAACCGGTAGCCACTATGGCTGATTTAGTCAAGTCTGATAGTTTTTAATTATTAATTAATTTAAATGGGAAATTAAATATTTTTTTAAAAGTGGAAATACATACCTATTCTAAAGAAATTTGAGGTAAAACATGATGCATTGTTGATGTGAAATAAAATAGTGTTCAGTTAATCTATAATGGCATAATCCCAAGGTACTTTACTCTTTCCTCATCGTGAAAATGTAAGTTTATATTTTATTCACTGATGAAATTTTATTCATTCGAAGTTATTTACATGAGCATGAATGTAGCAGACATGAGTATGGTAATAATATTAATGTTGCTTACTATCAAGGTCTGATATTATGTGTTATAAATCATATTATGTGACTAGGTATAGTAGGCTCGCTTGTTTTTAAAATATTAATGAATAACACAATATACAATTATAAGTACTTCTAAAGATAAAACACGATGGTTTTGTGGTTTCATATTCCGTTATAATTACCAATATGCCGTACGTACCTGGCCGTGAAACCTTGGATATGTAAAATCTTCATTTGCTTTATAATCGTTGTTTTCCCGCTCTCACCAGCTCCCAATAGAAGCAATTTGACTGCCTGTAGAAAGTTATATGTAAGATTTCATTTGACTGGCTCGTTTATTCTGGCTTATAAATATTAGTGTTATAAACAAAGTATTACTTTTGTGTATGGGTATTTATTGGGGGAGGCCTATGTCCAGCAGTGGACTGAAATAGGCTGATGATGATGACGATGATGATGATGATGATGAAACATGGAATATTTATGGCCAATGGAAATTATGTCGAATATTAGGTGTTGCTTAAACATAGATTTAGTATTAGCGGGCTTAATTAATGTTTATTTTCATATTCATCTTTAACCGTAACACATATACACATCTACTTGATAAAGTAATGCTTAATGCTCCAGTAAGTAAGTATGTATGTAAGTAAGTAAGTAAGAAAGTAAATAAGTAACCGTGTATGTGTGTCGAATATTTTTTTTATTATACCTAACAGTAAATTTTATTGTCTTCACATGGAATTTACGTAGGTTTTATTGTAAATACATTTTAATTAACACTTAATAAAAATTATGAACACGATGGAAATAAAATGAATAGCAATCAATGAAAGGGCGAAAGTATAACAGAGGTGCAAATTAAAATACTCCACAGAGTTGGCTCGCTACATGTGACATATGGGATTGTATATGAAAAGGCTACATGATTACATATTATTACGACATCTCCAATTTGCAACTGTTCCATGGGTTTTAAATGTACTTATGTAAAATGGCATGAACCAATTCATTGTAGTACATCTATCTTTTTCTATTTCAATTCAATTAGGTAAAACGGAAAGGCAGGGAAAAGGGGAGAGGGGGGACGAATTAAATTTCAGGCGACTGACAGAAGTCTGCCAATACGTACTTATTGCCAAACTTAGGAGTATCATCTTGGTTACAGATACAATAACCTTACTTAGCTTTGTGCTCCAACGGTTAGGGGTTCAAATTTTCATAGAGTTTATTAGATGAATAGAATACATACATACAAATAAGATAATATAGGAAATAATTTATAAAGGACTTATTATTAAGGGAATGCTGCCTGCTGAGCGCAGCAGGGATTTTATCTAGTGCCCGTTTACGATAACGGCTTGCCACTTACATTTCAGTTCCAGGCGACAATAAAACAGTATAGATTTTATTGAAATTAATCACATTCCTAACTGTCGGTATTGCATTATTATGAACGAATAAGTCATTCCAAGAAAGACCGATACTCATCTATTTGACCGAATAGGTCAGTACTGGCTTATGGGGGAGTCAAAAGACTTGGGAACCGGCGTGCGAATATGAAGATATTGATGAATATAAAACAAGCATGTTAGGTTTGTAAGGCCTATCTATTAATATAATATAGTGATATATTGTTAAGTGTTCAATATATATATAATAATATGTGGGCGAGAATGAACCCTCGCATAATGTGATGAGTATTTATATAGAATTGAGCGTCTTTTAATGTGGGTAGTAACACAAATTCTTTACCCAACGAAGGGCAGCACCGTCGCCTAGTTGCCAAATAATGCCCAATATGCCCAATAATGAATTAAATATTAGCATCATTAGACTCACGTATCAGATCTGCAGCAGCACACGGAGTGGAAGGTGGTTGAGACGGCGAACAGGAGGCAGAGGGCGAGGCCGTAGACGACGGCGGCGATGGCCTGCGGCGCGTTAACGGAGCGCGTGAGCAGCTCCCGCGCGCCAAAGGACGCGGGCGCCACGCAAAGCGCGTGCGTGCATACGTTGGCCACATTCTCCACCTACGGAACAATATGTGAATGTTAATATTATTATGTTGGTAAAGTGGTTAGTATTTCAGGGTGGAAAATTTGTTGTTGGTAAATTTTTAATTGGTAAATTTGTAGTTGGTAAATTTGTAGTAGGTAAATTTTTAATTGGTAAATTTGTAGTTGGTAAATTTTTAATTGGTAAATATTTAGTTCATTTTAAACGAAGAAGACACCGCGGAAGGCCATGCAGCCATTGGTATGGTGTGGAAAAGTAACCGCCCTTACAGGTCTCCTCATAACCACCGTCCTGAGAGAAGCGGAAAACCGAGCGAAGTGGAAAGAACTGACACACAACGCTACGAAACATTTTCAGAGACGCGACCTTCAGCAATGAAGAAAAGGCACAGAAGAAGAATATTATTATTATTAATTTGCAAATTTCTAAATACAAACGTAAACAACAGTATATTATAAACTCGTAGGTATACAGTTCTTAAACCGTTAAAAGACAATGAATACTTAGGGTCATCACACTTTTGGCTCAGGTGGGAATCGAACCCATTACTCCCGGTTCCATAGTCAATTTCACAAATAAGTGTTCCAGTGGTCTGCCAATGAGATAAAATTCAGAGTTTTTATTTTATTGCTTATTATAAGCGAATTTGTCAGTGAGTAAAAATTTTACGTAGCTATATTAGCATTTAAATAATGAAACCCATTTGTATCTCTGTACTACTGAAGCAATGAATTCACAAGTATTCATCTCCATTAAAATTTATTCATGCGAAAAACAGCCGGTGAGAGCGGTTTACATAAAGTTATATTGCTTTTGCAGAACAACTAATTTAAAGTTATCAAATCAACTAGTTCATACAAATTGGGCGTTGACCTAAGCCACGTGTTATTAGCTTAGGTCCGTGACATGTGGCAAGGCTTGCGTAAGCTTCTCAAAAAGCAAAGTTCATACGATTTAAGAGAATTTTGTAACTAAAATATCAGCATCGCTAATTTCATCTTGCGAATTTTATGATATAGTCCAGAGGTACAAAGTTAAACATAGAGCTACGAACTCCAGGACTAGGACCGGAAGGGATGGCGCCAATTATGGCAGACCAATGTCAAGCAGTGGACATCCAAGAGCTGGTGGATGGATGTTGGAAATAAAGAACTCTCTTTTTTCACTTAAGTCGAGCGAATTTCATACCTATTTATTTAACTTATTAAATTAAGACCTACTATTTGTTATGCTGATTAAGTTCATAAGATATATAAATACATACACATTAAAACATTGTTTTCAAATATTAAAAACTTTTCAGTAATACATTCAAAGCTGATATATGTACCCATAGATAGTCGCTTTGCAACATTTGCTTTCGAGATGGCTAACGTTGCAGGACTGTGTCCTCAAATACGCACGTCTAGTTAATTGAAAGTGTTTTTTTATAATTTTCATACGTTCAAAAAGGTAGGGTGAAAATTTTCAAAAATATACAAAATAACCCCAGAAAGTGCAAAACAAGATACAAACGAATGTATGGGAATTATCTTCGTTACCGAGCGAACGAAAACGCATGTAATGACTAGCTTTCCTATAAAAAAAATTGAGACCAGAAGGGTTTTCGCAATACTTTAAAAATGCGTAATTCCACATTTACAAATAATACTTTAGATATCAAATATTATAGCATTATATGTCTATTATTCTGTACCTTTAAATTTACTGTACATTTTTGAATTAGCCTAAATTTTATCTGCAAAAATTTTATGATCTTAAATGTTGTTTATATACTGTTAAACGATGTATTCTACATAATATCTGTATTTACAAACTGTCAGTAACCCGGAGATCATAGGTTGCTGTATTAATGTGTAATATGATGAAAATAAGGTATAGTTTGGCCTTTAATACGCTACTGTTAGTGGTTCACTTTCAAAAGTGATTCTGAGCTTCAGAGGGAATGTTAAATAGTTTGTTCCAGTTCTATAAATAGTTAACTGTATTGTAACTAGTTCATCATCGTCATCATTATCAGCCTACTCCCGTCCACTGCTGGACATAGGCCTCACCAATGGCACACCACTGAGCTAGATCTTCAGCTCTTCGCATCCAACCTCTGCCAGTCACTTTGCGTATATCATCACTATTTATAAATAGTTAACAGTTTATAACAGTGTTGAAAGCCTTATCTTCTTCCAAATAGGGAAGTGGGTAACTCCAATGACCCTGTTTATTTATTAAATAAAAAAAAATATTAGTGAGATAAATTTCACTATGTCCTTTTATACTCCCCAAAATAATTGTAGTATTTTCTTTGTGACTGACTTCATTGGTTTATAACCGACTTAAGGATGACTGGAGTGAAAGATTAATTTTAATATAGCCTAAAAACAGTCATCTTACTATCAAATAAATAATAAGAAAGAATAAATATGACAAGTAAATTAAATATTAATAAATATTCAGTTTCAATTATAATTTTTTTCTTACTTACACCACAGATACTGTCATACATCATAGTTATGGTGCCCTAAGCAAGTACTATATAAGGAGGTAATTTATAAAAATATTGATATAACCTGTCTCTATTTCAAATTGGTACTCCTAAAGTCATTTATAGTTATAATCTAAAATAAATATATACTTCTTGTGCTTTATACACTAGATGCAATTTGCATAGGAATATCAGAACTGATAAAATCTTCATTATCATCAGCCTGTCTATTTTATGACTGAAAAAAATTAGTACACAACCCAGAATCTACAATTTGGTAACAATAGATAACAATTTAAAAAGCTATACACACAGAGGCACAGATAAACATACACAATATATAATAGTTCATATTATTATGAATTTGTGCTGAATTGAACTATAATCTATGATGTGTAATTAACTTCAATGTACCCACAAATATATATATGAGCAAATTTGAACAATTTTAATTTTAAACAAATATCCAACTGTACGAAACATTTGCAACATAATCTTGATAAAAGTTATTTTAATAAATTAAATTACTAAGTATAGTGCTGTGGCAAATGAAGTTCCCATAGTTTCTGAATTACAAAGGAAATTTTACTCCACAATTTCAGCGAACAACTTTCAGTCAGTTATCTTAGAAAACAAAAATACGTAAATGATCACAATATTGTAAAAAAAATATCACTTACTGTAGTCGGGACGTACGCTCTGTTAGAAGAGGCCCTCTCATTCATCCATTTCACTTCCTTAAGCTTCTCCCAAGGAATATCATAGTGGAAATAGAGCTTGCTTTGGTTGAACTTGGACTTAAATTTCATTATTATCACAGAGAATAGGCTTACGACGTCGCCCATTTGGAATACGTATTATCAGTTGTTATATTTGTTTAAATATAAATGGTCATGAGACCAACAACAGCACGTTCAATCCTTTGATGATGTTACTACACATGTTAGTAATTCAATTTACATTTTCTGTTATGGATTTTAAAAGCTCTTATTTTGCGAGCCGTTTCTGGCGTTTCAACACACCTCACTCGACAGACAGCCTGCGAGCGATTGAGAAACGAGCCGTCACTGTCACTACGATAATTCCAATACTACCAACTTTAAGAACATCTTTAAATCCGTCTGAGCATAGATAAAATATTATATTTGCAAAGCGCCAGTTTTAAACGAAAAGCATTCATGTTGTTTTTATCATCTATTGAAATAACAACAAATATTGAGAATTTGAGCAATCCTCATTAGATTACAATATATCAGACAGTGATAAATGTGCAATTCTTTAATATCAAAATTATATTTAATTTATTAAAAGACGATCAATTTTCAATATTTTGTTATTCTTTGAAACCATCTATACTTCGGTTTAAAGTGTATTCTAAAACTGATCATCATTTGGCGGTAGTGTATGTGATCACATACAACTAGTTTATAACAGTACAAATACCTAACATACCTACATATATTTATACATTCTTACAAAACTAATATTACCAGTACTTCTGTTACTAACTTATAGTCTCAATAACTAATAATAATATGATCTGACATTAATGTATTTGTTGAGACCTTCATTTTCAGCTTACCTCATGGTGTTTTCATTTACAGTTAACAAGATATTTAAACTTGAAACACTTGTAAAGAGGTGCACACCAAAGTTTAGAACCCAGGACCCTCAGAGTTAGAGACTGAATTCTTAATCATTAGACTATCACCACATTTTAGTCAACATATCATTTTTTAAAATTTCCTTATACATATCAATACCTTCAGCAATAAACACACTGTACTTCATTAATAATATATTTATAACAGTACTTTAACATAAACAAAATAAATATTGATAAAAGATAATAAAATCATAAAGAGAGTATATTTTCTATATAATACTTGTTGCTTAAGATAATGTTTAACAGATATCTTTACAGTTATCATGTGAACTATTACTAGAGTCTAGAAATTGTTCTCAAATATTTGCAACAGTCTTTTAATCTCTGTTATCCTTGCCGCTTGTGCTTGGACAGGTATCATCGCTTGGGAGACCTCTTCACCTTTTGCTAGAATTGTGTACATACTTTTTATATTATTATCCATGGCATCACAGGTTTTTCCCACCGCATCTTTGTACACTTCCATATTTTCAGCAGTTAATGAGGAGTTGGAATGCAGTATGCTCGATAAATTTTCTATTAAGTTATCCACAGACTGCGCTATTTTCTGAGCTTCATATTCTAGATCATTTAGCACTGTAATGTCTATTTGGCCTATTTGTGGAGCCAATATTTGCCTGTACAGTTTACCGGAGGGAGTGCTGGACCGGGAAGCACTGGAACTACCAAAAACAGGAGTTTCACCTCTCTTAGCTATTGGACTAGACAGTTTTATTTTGAATTCTAGGTCGTCAGCAACATAATGAGTCATGTCTCCTTCGTACCGAACATGGCCATCAATGTCCAGAGGAATTTTATCTTGTCTACGATTTTCTGATGGTAAATCGTAAGGTCTGGAAGGTCCAGGTACCGGAGGTCTACTGGGCTCCTGAGAAGTTTGTCCTTGATCGGAATGAAACGAAATTTCACTATAGGAAGCAGTCATTCGAGCAGATACTTCTTCATCCATGTCATCTCCATCCTTGGAGGGTTTTTCTTTTAGTATTGCCTTGCTAGCTTCCGTAGGAGTTATTGCGTTGTCTGACATGGTTATAGTTACCTGGATATTAATATATTTGTGTCGGTGTCTTAGTTTTGTGTCATTATTAGTAAAAGAACTATTACCATTAATACTTATGCCTAATAATAACAATTACCACCTTACGCTACACGTTACTGAATATATATTGTGAGATAAATATCTTAAGGATCAAGGAGAATATTTAGATTAATTTTTGACATTTGAAATTCTACGTCCTAATAGTAAAATAATATACGATATGAAACGAAGATATTAACTACAATGTCTACAATATTCATAACAATAATTCTGAGTTGACACTTTTTTTTAATGTCATTAATATGCTCTTGAAATCTTTTTGTCAGCCAAAGTATACTTTTTGTTAATATGTGATAATGATGTTATTCTCGCCAAACATTAAATAGTGTGCTTAGCAATTAAAACCTGCTTCATTTCAATTTATTTCTTTCTGTTTTCTAAAGTAGGGAATGCAGAACCTTCCTTGATTCGCCACGTCGTTTCAATATGAGAGGCATAGATATTAGTGAACATGTAAAAATAGAATAATTGTGGGGATTGCCGATATGAATTAAAATTTTCGAAGACAAATCCTACTATAATCTTATGTAAAAAACGAATCTTTAGAAAAGTTGGGTCTTTTATAAATTTCGCTTTTACAAATTTTAATATGGCCGTGTATCCGAACTTTATGAAAAACGTCAAAATTGCGGGAATTTTTGACATTTCTCATGTCAATAAAAACATAAACGTGAATTCATTTTGAAATCGCTATCATTAATGTATTAGAGAAAATATCGTTTCAAGTTCTTTTTAAAATTTATTTGGTGTGAGGTAAGGGAGGTTTGACCGTTTATGTGATAGTTGTTATGAAAAATATGAAATGCACGGATGACTACGAACAGTTCGGTCGCCCGTTTAACATGGCGCTCTCATACGACATGTGCGGAAGATAACGTTCGTCCTTTGTCGTGTTAATTTCTATTTCGAGTGCTCGGGCGGGCTCGATTCTTGTTTTTGGATAGCTTGTAACATTTTCTTATGTTATATAACCGTTTGGTGGGCTTGAATGTTGAGATACGACTTAGGTTGCGAGCATTGCAATGGTGAAAACCCGACGTAGTAACGGAGAGAACGGGGAGGTAGACGATGTGAATTTCACATTAAACGACGTTGGCAGCGTATCGGACGAGAAGGTGACAAGTTTCCATTGATTATAGCTTCCTATAACGGTCCTCTCTACCTTCGCTTTGTCTGGCATGTCTTGTAGGCCAACTTCCTGTCCCCATTTCCTTTAAAGAGTACCTATGCGATTGCACGACGTTGCATGTGCTTTGAAAGCTTTACGAAAAACTTTCGTAATCAAGAATGAAAATCCATCGGTTTTTTCTTAGAAATGTCACTGAGTTGTGTTAATAACTTGTCATTTTCCTTATGACATTTCACAGTAGGGTCAATAGATTTTAATGCTGAGTTGCATGTTTGTGTCTTGTGAAATTAGATGAGCATGATGGAAGATTAATTGCCATGTAATTTATACCTAATATAAGTATAAATATGCTTAGAAGTCAGTGGCAATTATAGTATTTGTTGTCCACTGTCACATGTATGTTTTATTTATTGTTGACACATGACATGAGCAAGGGCAGGTGTATTTTTCTGTTATTCCAATTGGTCACACAACACAAATCATCTTAAATTCATATGAGAAGTGAGAGCAAGTATGTCTTACTTTTGGGCTTGTTAAAATTAAATAAAAAACAAAATACTTAATACATGTTTTTCTTACAACACTTGTAAACATCAGGTATATTTATACATGCTATATTTTAGTGCAATAATAATAATAATGGATGAAATAATGAAATACTCGTAATGCAATAGTATAGGAGTTATTGTGGTAGTATTATTTACATTGTATTAACACTGGTCAATATATTGCTCTATGTATATGCTCCATTAGGTTAAAAAGCCTAATATTTTCACCATTCTTATGTTTTATGTGGTGTATACATTAATTTATGCATCATACATACATTGGTTAATCTGATATGACACATTTGAATTATATACAATTCATTATATTCTATAAATACTACCATAGTGACCTGCATCCTAGGGTAC
>DWFV01002103.1:0-10252 GCA_018246775.1 Parelbella machaon machaon | reverse complement strand
CGGTGTCTGGCAATAGGCTCACCACCTATTCCATGGGATTTAAACGTAACTGGTGAAACATGGCAGTGTACTGCACTCCTCTGCCTACCCTTTCGGGGATTACAGGCGTGATGTTACGTAATTCTTTAATCCATATGATATTTTATACTCAAGTATATATTATTATGTCCGATACCTAGGAGTTATTTGCTGTAGAATGTTAGAATTTTTAATTTTTAAGTATCCTATATTTTGACGAGTTACTAAGTTTCGTAATTCTAGTGTTATTCATTTCCTCCACATGCCTAAACCATCTAGGCTTGTCATTCTCAATTCTGGTTAAAATACGTTCTTTCACACCTACTTTGGTCTTGTACATATATTTCCTACCTAGCCTTATCGGCTGTGGTCACACTGTAAATAATTTTTTTTGCTCTTGTTTCCTCGCGTACAGTCTACTTTCATTTTGTTTTTTGCTATACCCAACATTCTCTACCGTACATGGTACCGTATTGATGGAACCGACACTCCTGTATAGACCGCCAGGAATGCCTTTTTGGACACATGGTTGTTCATAAGGCTTAGTGCCCCCTTATGCGCTATTTATTAGCTAGTAGATACTTTTTATTCTCTTATTATGAACCACTCAGGCCTTTTAGAATCTTATCTGTACTTCTTACATGATCACCTGCAATTTCCTATGTAATTTCATACTTTTCTTTTTGCACAATCATTTTATTAAAAAGACTTAATATGTTTTTTGCAATTCTATAGCACACAATGTTACTCAGCTTCAAAGTTAGGATCTAACTCAAATAAAAATTTAAAATGACAATAACATCATAATAACGATGTATGCTAGACAAAAGTATTGTATGGCGAAGTGTCTTGTCTAGCGAATACAGAATTGATAAGGATTTTTTGTTTTATTTTTGGAACCCAGTCCGTGTAGAACCGGCGAGCTATTTGGAATGTGGGACGCGTAAAGATAGTGAAATTATATTTGTTTTGTTTTCATCACGAAATCGCAAGAGTCTCGGCCCAAGCGTGTAATCAAAAGTTTAAATATGATTAATTGGCACTTACCGATCGTCTCACCACACAGCTACCATTACGTACTTAGAGCGCCATACTAATGATAATCTTTCGGTAATTCTATATTATTGGGCAGTGTAGACTTTCACGACTTCCGAGCGTTAACAAAATAAAATTAAATTGGTATACTTAGAGAGGATTTTTTACACATAGTGAAATGTATCACTGACAGTATAATTAATTGTTAGATTGTTATCGTTTTGTTTAAGTAATGTGAACTAAGGCAAAAGGCTTATTCTGTTTCTTTTGGGTCGATATGTTTAATGATTGGTCTAGTGAATCAATCACGATAGTTGATAAGAAATAAAAATGAGATTTAGAACGAACAATATTGCAAGGAGTCGGTAAGTACATTGCACAATTGCTATGTTAATAATATAGTGGGCATCGATGCAGGTTTTATCTATAAATATATTATTATAGTTTATAAATTTCAGTGTTTATAAAACTGATTAGAATATTTAGTGATTATAAATTATGTGTGAATAGCGACTAGAAATGATGTGAAATTCTTAGATTTGTAGTTCGCTATCAGACTAACATCTCTATATCTAATGGCTTGAAGGTTTGATTAGTACAAAACACATATGCGTTTTCCATGGTGTATGACATAATTTAGAGCGTCTTTTGTTTTCTTACATCTCTCTAGACTCTCTCTACACTTATTCACTAGAAATAATGTCGTATTATTTTTCTAGCTTAACAACTTTCCACTGCACAAGTCCTAAAATAAAAAATAAAAAAACAAGTTAATGTAACGTTTATCTCACCAGCAAATATCTCAAATATATAAACGGCTACATGTGCTATGGGTTGGTGTTTATCAAACGGATACCAGGAGACCCAGACGAAACCGATTTGCGCGTCTAATCCCTGCGACAACCGGTACAAGTAAATAAGTATTGGAGTTACATTGTAGAACCAGACTCCCAATATATTCACCGCGAAATACCCTGCAAGGGAAATAACCGGTTAGAGTCTCATTTTAGATTTTAATGTCTTTGAATGTAATCGTATATACATGTATCTAAGCATAGTAAAATCATGCGTAAATTATTTAATATTTTTCGTATTCATTAGTTGTACTATAAATTTATTATTTTTGAAAATTACGAATGAATGGATAGATGTATGTGCAGACGGAGACTAAATTTGACGATCTTGACCAAAGAAATTGTATACCAGCTGATCGAATAGTCAGCAATCTTCAAAACTGGCCCTTGTGTATAAAGAGAGTGATGAATGTACGTCAGGTCTGTTAAGAAAGAGATATTTGGAAGTCTGAGCACTCTACCCATCCCGCAAGGAAATCGGTACTATGATATAATAACAATAAATAGACTTTATATCTCTCTACTCGTTTCGAAAGGACAAGTATAATTGTAAAATAATAATAAATAGACTTTATATGTATCTGAAGCTAATCACCGAATAAGTTTAACGCTATCTGGCTAAGATGAAATGGCTCGTATATCAAGATATAACTTCCAATTAAAGCATTCCAATTAACGCTTTATTTTAATAATGCAAATATTCCAGCTCTCGAGCAAAAATAAATATGGCATTCCCTTTCTCGCTGCCGTAATCAAGGCTTTACATTTAACTAGGAACATTAATGTAGTAAGAACATTCATTAGATATCCGATATAATAAAAAGACTAGCTTAAAGATTCGTTATAACGGTCTTCTTTCTAGAATTTTCGACTATAAGAATTTTAAGTACGTACATATATGTTACTTATAAATAGATCCAAGTGTATATTTATTTTAAAATATTTTATTACATATTATTTCCAATTGTAGGTACTTTTTAAGATTTATATCGCCCTATACATAAACTCTTGATTGAACAACATTACTTTTACATATGGCACAATAACATGATTCGATTTAAAGTCGTTATGACTTACATTGGTGGGCTGTACGCAAAGCAGTTAGGCTTCTGTTCTTGATTCTTTGAGCATCTTCGTCAATTGGTGGCATCGGCCATATCTCTGACAGCTCCTCCAGAAGTTGACCGAACACATCTTTCTTGTACCACAACACAAACACTTTGGTAATACCTATTTATTTAATATGAAAATAGATAATTATTTATTTATTGAATTAAAGCTCATATATTGAAGGCCTGATAAAAGAACCTCGAACCACAAGTCCAGTGCAGGGTTAACGGGAAAAAGCTCTTTGGGGAGTACTATGTCTAGCGGAATAATTAAAGATAATCAATAAATTCACTTGTAATTTATTAGGTGTATTACGTAATTATTAGGTGTATTATGTAATTGATATAAGCGGTTCCGCTATATTGAAAACATATTTACGTTAATTAAACGGGTGCAAAATAAGATTTATAACTATGATAAAACACGCTGTTTTGAAATAAATTTATTGCTCTAGAAAATAATTAGATATCTACTTACTCAGAGCGCCGTATCCGAAGGTATGAAATAGTGGAACCACATCTTCGATTCGGGGTGAGTTTGCAAAAGTAACGCCTATATAAACGATTTCGCTGAAAACGTGGTAGCAGATGCCCAAAACAGATAACGCGAACATCAGTTTCTGACGAACATATGAGGATGCATTCCTGGATTTATCAAATGAAATCCCTATCCGGTTCATACAAAAGGTGCTTAATCTCAATGATTCATCAATTTCACGTCTTGCTAATTCTCTGGCTGTCTGATCCATTTATATGATTTTGATACAGCAATTACGAAAACTCGATACGAATGACAAAGCAGTTTGTAGGAAAATTTTCCAGTGCTTTACACAGCACCATATATAGGTTTCAGGTACTGAGCAAAGATTAATACTTTACTAATAGAAAGACATGTCTGTCTGTTATAACACAGAATACTATAACGGTGAACATTAAAATAAAGAATAAAAAGTGATGTTCATATATAACGGGCAACTTTACGCTGGGAGTTTGTTGTAAATGTTGGGAATTTTAAAGTGAATATGTAAACAAAAGAAAAATAACGGAGAAGCGGATACAAAGGTTACTATTATACTGTTACAAGAGAGAGGAGCGGGCGTATCTAGAGAATTTTAAAGGGGTAAGTTTAAAACTTTATACGAAGGACAGGGATTGATTGGCCGACCACGCCCCAAGCAACTACTCAGTTTGTCGAATACAGAGATTTTAATAATTGAACAATCCAACTCCACTTACCTCGCTTAATAAATTGTAACTTGGGGGCAACATTTGTGTGATGAGAGCTTTAAAAAAAGTGATTTAGTTGAGCTATTAAGTAAATAAACGCAATTATATTCAGCGAAGTTAAAAGCGCATTTAAAATTTATAGCTTCATTTGTGTGTGCGTGTGTCAGTTATTTGTAATAAAAACTTGTAGAAAAAAACGATAGTACGTTGTAAACTGACTCTTGTGCAACATAGAATAGATTATGAAATACTGCCTATATATTAAGGAGTACCGCAATGGTATTAATATCGAGTTTCCACAGCATGACGCGATTCTTTTCATTATAACTATTGCGTTCGTGCTGTGTTATGAACGTGCGTTCTTATTGTCACGCAAAGAATTTCAATTAAACTGTAATAGTAAAAAGTTCTCGAATTCAGGGGTATATTGCATTAGCCTTGTGGTGATTATCTAAGTAAACTATCATTCTTTATTCAAGAAGACACGTCTATACTTTACTTCTACACCGCACTGTTTAGTTTCACGTGTCTACTTATAAGTAAAGAACATCCTTATATATAAGGATGTTCTTCTTTCAATTTTCTTCCTTTGAGTAGCTAAAGCTTCATTCCGAATATAGTACGCATTAATATGAAAGTCGTAACTGGCAGTGTTGTTAGTGTGTGCTCGAAAAATGTACAAAAAACGATTAGAAACGTCGAGCGCGTGGACTAATAAGCCATTCAGGTCGTTAAACGTATCACAAAAAATAGTCCTTTTCTATTTAACAGGTATTACACATTATGTACTTTTTGCCGCGGCCAGGCGACCAAATTCTTCGGTTTAATTAACTTTTTTTCCATAATGGGCGGCCATCGACACGAATTAGAGTGATTTGTGATTTTCCCGCTAGAGATCGCGGTGTTTCGGCAAATTTAGCACGCGGCCCGCGGTCCGTGGCGAGCTTTACAGTTCGCCACCGTTACGCGACGATTAAGTTGCGCACGCGCATCGCACTAGCTACGTCCCGCGTTCGTAACGCCCGTGCACTTGTCATCATTATAACCGCCTGCTCGATTAAATGCCACGTTATGTTGTATCAAAAACAAGGTCGTCCGAAATCGAGCACACGATGCAAGACTGCTCAGGTATCGGGGTACTAATGCAAAATTAATAATCGACTGTCTCACCATAAAGTAAAAGTGCTATGTATTATCGTCAGTGTTTGAACGGGCGACCTAGATCTATTGAGAAGTCGGCATCGACACAGTAAGCGCAAAAACACCTAACAAATGAACACCAATAAAAGGTGCGAAAACGAAGTGAAATAGATAGCAAGGAAGTACTTGAAGCATGAGCTGTAGTTGGCCGATCGTCGCACGCCCAGCCGACCCGATGCCTGACATCAGCGACAGTGTAATGTGCCATCGTGTCGTAATGGATTAAGTACTAACAACATTAACACAATAACCCACATTATGACCATTAAACCATTCGGGAAATGGCTTTCATGAAATAACAAAAAAAAAAACGCCGTGCGTTTAGTTCACTTTTTTGACCGTTATGCAGTCTAGCATTTTGCATTCCATTCGCTTAGCCGTGTGAATGGACACCAATCGTATGTAAGCCATTGTTAGAATGTTTTTTACTTTTATGAATAATAGATAGTTATTTGTCAGTGATACCAATACCAATATAGCAATTCTATTTACAGTTTCGTTATTTCAAATGCGTAAGTATGTTATTCGTCAACTCAAATGTAGCTCTATGATTGTAAACTATTTTTATACAGTAAATTTTTTGTTACATACATTATTATAATCGCATCGAATAGGTATGTCAATGTCGTATATTGTGTTTGTATTTGTATAAGTTATCGGGGCCGTTGGACAATATAAAATGAAGGTAGAAAGACAAAAAAGCTCAAATAAAACATCCTCTAAAATTTGCTTCATATGTGACAATTAGATATTAGTTAATGTAACTACATTAATCTATTTAAATAGATACCTCCTGCAAACTTGTAGGAGGTATCAATTTAAATAGAAATATGAATTCTTACTGTTAGTAGATTAATTAGTAATTTTTACGCATTTCAATTTGTTAGAGGAAGTAACATTGAAGAATATGTTTTAACGTCATCCTCCTCATCACCACGCTGTTGTCCTTTACCGCTAGAAAGTGATATTTAACGTTGAATTCCACATTTTTCTTAAATAGGTGCATGTCAAGATGTGAAGATAGTGCCACTGATGTGGAAGGCTGAATTCTAAGCTAAAGTATTACTGTTTAATATTTGCTTTAAGTATTACCATACAGAAGTGCGAAAGTGAAATCAAATACATCAGAATTAGGTCGGTTTCATAAATAAACGGATTAATACTAAAAAAGTAAGCGGGTCATTCAAGTCGGAATGAGTCATTGACGTTTTAACGTTAATAAATTAGGTATATTTTCTATGAAATATATAAGAGGTACATTACTTTTCTATAATTCATGACAGCTATTTAACACTATTATGGTTATAAAAACCTACGATTTGGGATGATGATCTCTGTCTATCCCGTAATGAATATAGCTTGTTGACTTAAAAATAATAGATATAAATAGTAACCAACTTTTTAATATTGTAGATCTGTAATCGTTTCCTCTGTCTATCGTTTCGAGAACCCCGCCCTAAGCAACACGAGTTCAGTATAAAAATAGTCACTTCTACTTTATTATTGCTCCCTTTATGACATCTGTAAAAAGCCTTTTGAAATAATAATAGTTCGTGGCGTCTCAGTTCAATTAAAATGAAGAATTTTATTACAAGAAAGTACATATCTCTAATGCGTTTCTTAGTCAATGTACGTTTTAGTTTAACAAATAAACAAAGCGAAGTCAAGGCAAATTGTTTTACCATTTTTCTATCACAGTCTCGCATCATCGTTTCTTTATTGTTTCTTTCCCACCTCGACAGCTTTGAACGTTCATTACCTTGCAGCGGGCAGTTGTTATTCTCTCAGTGAAAGCCTACGGCGCTACACATTGTAATTGTTTTGGTACCGAGTAATTGAATCTTATTCAAATAAAAATAGATCGAGATTTGCCGTGTGCGATGTAATTTAAGATTTTCATCGCGCTCATAATGAGAGGCAATGCGAATCAACACATTAACTTTCACTAGTGTATCGTCTCAAAGTTGGCCTTAAATCCTCTTTGGGAAACCGCAGGAAGTGAGACAAAAAAAGGTGGCGCAATTGTATTATATTATATTGTTGTTGTACGCGAAAGCGTGGACTGAAAGTGTGAATGAAACTAATATTTATTAGTCACTTGTTTTCGATTGGTTTAAATATCATATGAAATATAGCAGTTCAATAATTTCATAAATAATTACTCAAGGAAAACATTTAAATTTATGAACGGGGAATAAGTATGTGGAGCATCGTCGTCCCCAGTTTTCAACACAGTTGTTTTCTTGGTAGTGTGTTATTAAATTATTCATTTTACACACGATGAGCGAAGTTTCCCACAAAAGAGCATTCTTTGTTCCGCATTACCCGTTCACACGTTGCACGAGTGTGCGTGTAGGGTCCCGATGTGTTCTAGGCACAAACGGCTACTGAGTTTTATAGCGATCGCATAACACACACTCAAATGTTCCATTCATCTTACATGCCTCGAGATAATTCATGTGCAAGTCAATGCTATTGCATTATAATGATGTACCGCCACACATGTTGCTATGCTTACCATTGGCAATGATTATACTTTTCGTGCATGTCATAAGAAATGCAATATGTTTGCATATGATTTTTATTTAATACCTATGTACCTTTTTTACTTGGCTTGTACGTGACTTCCTTTAATCAATTGCGTTTCTAAATTTGGTCCGATTTGTTGATGCTGTAACATTAGTTAGGTATTCCAGTACCTATTTTATGTGTTAAGTGTTATAATATTCGGATGTTAGAAATGTTACATTTATTATTTCAATGTACATATTTTGGCGGTTAAATACGTAGGTATATAAGATATTTAATATTAATTAAAGAAGAAAAATAAAACTAATATTGTAGCTCTGACAATGTATTCAACGTAAAAATACTTTACTTGGCTTGTTTTCTTTTCACTTTATTGAATTTTTCATAAACTAGAAAACAGTCCACTTTAACCAAGAATTCCTGTGACGCCCCATATAAGCGTAATCATGTTTAATTAAATTCATCGTACAACAGAATTGTTCGGATTGGTCAGAAACAGGCTCCAAAATTCTATTACCGCAGCAAGATTCCAGGGTCAAATTAATAACCACAGACTCCTGTTGTCTTTGCCTGAGGCATAGGAAATTGAAATCCGTGGCATTTGTGAGTGCATTGCACTTATGAATGGCAAAAGTCATTTACTCGAAGGCTACATAGTTACACCTTCCATTATGGTGGTTCTGGTACCACAGACTATATATAAATTTTACTAACCATGTGTTTTGGTTCAGTTATAAGATCTCTGTGAGGTTTGGCTCTTACGTGGCTCTTCCGTTTTATCTGTGTCTATAAATAAAAATTAAGTTGCTAAGCTTATTGGTACAGGAGGGTTGGATCAATTTAGTTATATTTTTTTAAGTTATATTTTTAAAAGTGGTTGTAATTAAACTATATTCGGACTATAAGGTTTTTAGTGAAAAGTAAAATAGTAATGTCGCTCAAAAGATCAGTAAATTCGCTAAAACCTGAAATATGCTTGATCATAATTTTCACAAAAAACTTTGCGTAGTTAGTGTAGTTATGTTTTTCTTTTCTCCTTGTTCGTTATGATCTCGGAAAACTTTTGTTTTTGCAAAAATTCAAAATCTGTCTTGTCCGTATGTAACAGCTATTTTACTCGGCGACCACAGCACTATATGAATAAATAAAAAAAAGCATAAATATTCTTTACAAAATACCATTTAAAGCTGTAGTTAAAATAAGAAAAATAAAAACCAACAGATGACACCCCTCTGTATACATGTTAATGAGTAATGAAAAACGTGTCTTTAAAGCTCCGAGGTGGAAAATTTTGAAAAAATTAAAGATAGTAGAACCCAAAACACATTTTTAATTAAAACTAATTTTATGAAGTAGGTATAACAAAAATACATGGAATCTACATTGCAACATGCATATCTTTGTCATTAATATGAACGTTTGTTAATTTTTTTATTGTCTATTTATTTTTATTTTTAGTACATTTTATTAATGATCTGTACGAGTATATCCACTATCAACTTGAAAAACTTTATTGAGTCTAGGGTGAAATGATTATGATGAAGCGTGGCATTTCGAACGAGGTAAAGTACTTATTTACTTCACGCTTGAGAAATTGCTGATTTTATATATTACGCAGGACTGTCCGTGAATTACGTAGTGTGGCTTTTATGGGATGAATTTCTTCGACATCAGTGTCTCGCTCTTGAGTCAGATCAGGGATCTTGAGTCAGATCAATTCAGTGAAATATTATCAATGAAATCTAGGATCCTATTATTATTTGTATTACATTAATGATGGATTGCCTAGTGGTTTGGAATTCAGCCTCTCACTCGGGGGTCCTGGGTTCACATCCATTGCGTGCACCTCTTCACAAAATTGTGCTTTTTAAGATTAAATATCACTTTAATAGTAAAGGAAAGCAGCGTGAGGAACTTGCACACCTTAGAGCTTACAAAAAAAAAATCTAACTCTCACTCTTGGAATATGGGTCTACTTTCATATTGAGAGGGTAAAAGCCATAGTCTGTCACATCTGGGATTTGATTGCCAGGTGAAAAAAAAAACATCTTAAATTCAATCTATAATAATATACGTCGCGTTATTCCTGCGAATTATTATCCATTATTGATGCGAAGAATTGAAAATCGAGCTCAGCGGCGTGATATTGGAGACGCCTATGTCCAGCAGTGGAGGGCAACGGGCTGATGATGATAACATTACTCTTAGTACGTTACTACTATTATCTTATTGACTGCCTCGTTGGTCGAGCGGTTGCAAGTGCGACTGCCGATCGGGAGG
>DWFV01002102.1:0-10254 GCA_018246775.1 Parelbella machaon machaon | reverse complement strand
ACTTATTGAACACAAAAAATAAATAAAGCAGCACACAAATAAAGGACATTAGGGATAAAACTGTAAAATTATACATTTTTTATTATACAATACAATTATACAATTTTATATACTCAGACACAGAACAAGTACTTGTGCTTATCACACAAATAGTTATTGCTGATGGGAATCTAACTATCTCCAGCTAAGCAATCAAGTTAACCGAACACCGGGCACATACCAGGCCCATATACAAGTCTATATGTTGACTATTCGTAACGCAAGTCATGAGGTTTGTTAGTATATTAATGTCCTTATTGATAAAGACTTAAAAAACTCATGTCAGATATCTTCAGACCCGAGTACATTACGGGAGCTCTATACGGTCTCTTAAGAGATTGTTATTAATCAAATACTAGGTCTGAGTGCATGTAAACCTTTGGGAGACGCTTTCACTTGCAGCACTCCACCTCGCTTCTAGAGTTACCTCTTACTGGCTGAAGAATTAATTAGTGTGTGCTGTGTTTATGTCGATGTTAAGTAATGCATCCTCAAACACAGCTTCTGAAAGGTGCGACAGTACTTCAATGTATGTGTGTGTGTCTGAGACAAAGGGACATTATTCGGACTACTGTGTGTGGTATAGGACATAATGTGCACTTGTAACTACTTACAGACTGATGTATACTTATAGAATTTGTTATCATCATAGCAACCGATCATTTTGTTTGTTCTGACGATCTATTTGATCTATACGACCAATATCTATTTTGAACCGTCTAATCCAGAAAGTAAATACATTGTATTTCTATGGAATACATATGAGAAATAAGAGATACATTTTTTTCAAATTTCATACTCTTGTTTGCCTTAAGAAAATATTTCATTTCAAACTTTCTTATTTCCCGTGAGCTACGGCGAGAAACCTTTTTTTGTTAATTTCATCTTTTCTATTTCTTTGGTATGACAAAGAAATCTGTTTTCCAACTTTTACGTTTCCCTTTGGCTCGCGAACGAAATATTTTACGAACTTAATGTCTCTATTTCTTTTCAATGCATCTGTAGTATTCGTATGTACTCACAGTTCGTAGGAATTCTAGTTGAACAATACTCACACATTCTCCCCAGCGACATGCTCTCCATTCATTCCATTGTGTCTGAACTGTCCGGAAACCTTATGTCACAATGCAGTAACTGCACGGTGGCTTGTATCGTACTTTTTGCACGAAACTGATTTGATTCCACGTTCACTTTGAGCTATACCTACATACATTCAATACATATTTTTCAAAGTTTTTCATTCCTGTGTAGCTTTATTCATGTATATCGATGGGTTAGCGGTTTGTGTTTTTTACGGAAGGTCTAGTGAATCACAGAACAATTGTTTATGCGCAAACCATACATGCAAACGTTACCAGATTGGCTTCAACAGGAGTAGACTTAAGTACGTAGCACGAAAATATGTTAATTACAACAAGTTACAACTGGAATAATCTACAAACTCAAAGTCCCACCATACGAATATGTTTCTGTTGTTAATTAAGTAGACCAACTTTATCCTTCATCAGTATAATTATAATAACCTCCTCTGATAAAAGTAATTTCCACATGTAAACATTTCTACATTTCTATGTTCTGATTTCACGTTTTTAGTCAAGGAAATCCAGTACTAAGACGTAGCACTTTTCGTATTCAAATATTTGCAAATTAATCTTTTTTAAAGGAAGATGGGTAACTCAAATTCAATTCAAGATTAATCAGTGGGTACCTCGCTAGGAAATTCTTTCGCTTAATAACCATCGATTCGAGGAAATACCTTTCTCTGGAAAATATGTTTCGACATCCATTTGAAGGATATCTATGCGCTGTGAAGGAAATAGATCTCGCAATTTGTCCCGCCCAGCCCCGCTCGCTGTGCACTCAATCACACGGGACTGATGTCTCGTTCTGGATTCGCTGCATATTACTTTTTGAAAACAACTCTCCATGTGTTTTATACTATTTATTCTTACGCTCTGAACTATTTTATAAGCCTAATTTGAAATGTATTTCATTCCATAACATTCGACTACTTGAGAATTTTAAATTTTCATATAAAATTGTACTTCATGATGTCATGTCCCACTCGAACTGCTCATATATAAGGCCATTTTTTTTGTCTATAAGGTCAATTATTTTGGTAAAAATGTTATTGACTGTGACGAACTAACCTTACCCAATAACGCCCCTACTACCCCTAAACATTACGTAGACACTGCAGTTTGATGTTATGTCACTGAACAGAATTGCGTGCGACCGACCGTGCAGGGCTGGGCGCATCGAGTAATGAGATTGGAAAGTCGTTCTTTGCCTAAATAAAAATAAGCTGTCACAAAATTCGGTTTGTTCTCTTTTGGGGATTAATTTCGATTAGAAAATATCTAGGTTTAAAAAGGGTAGTTTTTTTTTTCTATTTCAACCCGGACTAACTAGCGTTGAACTCACAATAGATTTTTATTTTTTGTGATGTCTAAATTTGGTTTTTACATTTGCATTTAGCTGTTTCTTGGTCATTTTCGCCTTTATCTTTTTATTTTAGTTTATTTTAGGTTATGCTGAATAGCCAGTATCCGCGACAGTCAGCCCTAGTCTGATACAAATTACCCAGATTTAAACGTCTATCGTCTGGCAGTAGTGGTGGGACAACAGCCAAAACGCTCGCCGGTCGCCAACGAGCTTCGGCAGCTTAATATCTTGCTCACTTATTCGACACTACGTTCAATGCTTTGTGATTCTTCGATTGGAGTAAGGCTCTCAGGGAATTGAAATTTGCTATTTGGTTTCTGTTCAAACTTAAAAGATTGCCTACCAATCTATGCTTCTTCCTTTTTGCTTCCTTTCTTTCTTGAGTTATAAAACATCTCTTGTTTTAAGCTTAGAGTTCAGAATGCCAAGCTGATTTTCTTTCTATACCTAATAAAATTCTACTGTGATGCATAATTGCCACGACAAGACATGAATAGTTAACGAGTGCAATTAGTATATTTCACTATTTCATATTCAATAAAAACTTACTGGCCTTTTAACCGCGTCATATCAAATTTTTATTGTAGGTATTAAAGAAAGGATGTTTTCAATAAATATAATTTTTATATCTTATTAGTTCACGTTATTTGAAAATTTCAAATTTGGGAACCCAATGATTCGGCTCCAACGTGTAAAAATTCGTTCTAACGTTCAAAGAAACCGCAGCCGTTTTAATATCGTCCATAGTGTTTGCATGCTTATTTGCTCTCGTGCCATTCATTCAGTATATACAAGCACCAAGACTCAGTCGAGTCGGCATCTGACGCAGCGTGCACTCACAAAGCATCTGCCGAACAAACAAGCGCTTCGGAACTGTACTCCTTTATGTGCACTGAGTTTTATTCGCCGACTTGCTGAATAAAAAACTCAATTGCAAGTGTCGGATGTGTGTTTTTATCGTGGCGTGCTGTAAATATTTGATGGAGCTTTTTTGGGAAAAATTGTGCTTTAGTTCGACTTGTTTAGTTGACTGCCTCGTTGGTCGAATGGTTGTTACCGCGACTCCCGAGTGAAAGATTCTGGATTTGATCCCCGATTCAGATATTACCTAATGGGTTTTTCGGTTGGGTTATGTATCGGATGATTTGTTGTTTTTAAGGATTTTTTTTCCACATAATTGTAAATTTCAGTATCATTCGATGACAACAGGAGGTACTCGTGTGCTGCCTTTTTTTTAATAATACGTACTATTTAGTGTAAAAACAGTTCTAACAATTAACTTGATCACAAAATCTACAGTAGGAAAATCACTTAAGAAATAGAATGCCCGCATCTGAGTACGACACAGCCCCGACAGGATGCAAATCTTCATTATCCGTGTAATTCCCTTCCCGTAATAAGGAACAGAATGTTTCTTCATTTCTTTCTCGACTCTGTGTTTTTGCCGCTGCCATTGTTCAATTTATACCGTTAATTATTTTAAATATTGCTTGCCGTTTCTATTCGATAGTTGTTAAAATTATTTTCGATGTTGTCGCGCTGGTGTATCGATTTTTAAATATAACAAGTTGTTAAACGGTAGCTTAGTAGTTAGGCTAACTTTTCAGGACCTTCTACAATGTTTCTCCATTCTCTTATCCTTTCTCCACTTTGTTTAGATTTCAACTACAGAAACTTGTTATTTTTATCGTTGCATTTTTGTTTTCCTATTTGAATGGGTATTGGTGACAGCAACAACTAAGTCGTGAAACGTCTTATTTTTGTCCACAATACATACCGTTAAACCGCTCAGAAATTTTACAGACGTTATATTAATAATTTCAGGTATGTTATCACGCTTAAAATTGAATATAAAGCCATGCACGGCACGTTCAAATTCTGCGAGCATACACATTACACGTACTAATTTGTTTGCGCGTTCTACCTTTATGCCCCCGCAGTGATTATTGTGTCACAAACTCCCCTCCTGTATGGTGGGATAACGTGAATATTTTCTCTTTGTCCGTAAAGAGGACAATTTTAGCAATTTTAACGTTATATGTTCAATGTTTTAATATACGCCTTTGTTAGACTAGTTCATATATAAGTATGTATTTAATAATGTCACATAAGAAATGTCAAGACCATGAACGGAAATAGCAAATTCTGTCGCCAAGTTCACATCGGTCTTTTGTATTGTGATTTGCAGTATTTGAGATGTTCGTACAGTGCAGTGACAAAACACTTAATTATCTGTTATGTTTCGTTCTTTGGTGACTAAATCGTGACTTCTCTACCAGTACTAAATTGTGCAGTACGGTGATAGCCTTCGTGCAATAAACCAACCTTATAAAACTGTCACTGAGAGCAAGATCCTGAATACTACTCGATCTTCGCGATCGTAATTCTAAAATATGTTGCGTCAACTCCATTAACCACGCCACGGTTTTCTTGTATACAGTGAACAGATTTATTGGAAGTTCATTTAAAATTTCCTTTTGAAATTATTGCAACAGAATATAATGTGTATATTTATTAAGTCACATCGTAAATAAACCGGGAGCCAGCGTCAGTGCAGTGAACCCGTATTACTCTTATGTAGGACACTTCTCATCTCATTTTGTTCCGTCGTAGCGCTGAACACATCCATCAGTCTACATTCACTTAGTCTAAGTATTGCTGTCTGACAATCACGCAGTTGATCTAGTTTAATCTTATCACATTTTTGGTTGCAACTATTACAACATAATGTCTTACTGTTAGTGGCATGTCTTATTTTATTTATTTTCCGTACTATCATATATCGAAAATATCGAAAATTTGTCAACGCAGTTGTGACTTCATTATTCGACAATAAAAATTAAATTTCACTTTAGTCTTCGACCAGACCAATCAGTATACGTTTTGTTAGAATTATTACCTATCTCTCCAGCCGAAGTGGTGATCACATAAATTATTTCAAAAAATTGAATATGAAATAGGGTGGGGAAGTTTCCAGAGCTTTGATTCCTTCGAATGGAACACAGGACGGGCAGAAAATACATTTTCCTTGGCGTCGTACGGCATCTGCATTTCTCGTTATCTCTCCGTCGCAATATATGCGTTTGTTTTTATTTCCATGTGATATTTCATGTAGTATTTTCTAGTTATCGGTTGATGGGCGTTATTATATATTTCTAATGCATAGGTATCTGGTAATAATAGTAGCGGTAAGTTTTGATTATGGACAAAGAGCTACTTGCAATACAGCTGTAGGTACAAGATAATTTGAACAATTGTTAATAGTTCTGGCTTAAGTTCCACGAATCGATAAACACCGGACAATTACTTAGTAGTACTGATTGCTCAGTCATACATTGTATTAATGTACATAGGTATACGTACCCTTATATCGTTATATTTTTGACCTACGCTTTTCTAAACAACTCTTTTATCGTTTCATTACTGGACATGATTCTCTTTTTAGAATGATGTCAAGAACATAATCTGCCTCATGTGCTTTACAAAACATTATGGAAAATCCTGGGATTTTTTAGGATTCTTTTTCTCCATTACAGCAGGTTTATTTAATCTTAAAACGCAAAAAAAATTGTAACGAGATGCGCGCCAGGATTTGAACCCAGAAGCCTTAGAGTGGGAGGTTGGTTTCTAAACCAGTAGTATCACAAACATTACAATGATGCAATCTATAAAAGCATGTAATTCTACGGGAGCATCAAATGTTCTCAACCGTTTACATTAGGTCAGTTATCCGAAGTGGCTGTCAATAGACGTAGCGTCGAGCATTAATATAATATATAAAATGCGATATTTCCATTAATTCGATTACCATAGAACCCGCCGTGAATTTCATATTCATTCTCCCGACTCGAGACCCCAGTCTCGCATTCGAGCCAGTCGCCGGCGGGCGCTGGGGGCGGTCGGCCGCATCCGAGTCATCCCCGTACCATTTGTTGCCGTTCTCGATAATAGATGGCGTTTATTACAAAAAAATCGATTGCCTAAACCGCGCTTTTCACATTTTTCAAAACGTGAATGTTTACTTTCGGTTATTTCGTTTATTTACTTTCGGTAATTATATCAGTGCTCAATGGAACGTGTTTTCATAAGTAGAAACGTATTCACTTGAATTGTGTGGTTGGTCCTAATGGGTGCTTGGAAGTCTATTAATTAGTGCTAATCATTTTGTAGCCGCAAGCAATTGACGGAGTGTAGTTAGTAAATTGTAGAATCCTTTATTCAATTCATTACTTCTATGAACATTCAGTATTATTATGAATGGTTGTTCTTTTACCAACATTCAAATCGATTTCAGCGTTGGCTATTTTGAATATAACTGTTATTTTTGTCAATTTTGTTAACTATGCGTACTCCTAACAAATGTTATGTGTTTTTAAAAGGATTTTTCTCTATTGTTATTAAAAATAATTATCATTTTTAAATTCATAATTTATATTTGTCCCATGTATTTACAAATAAATCAATATACTCTATTTATTTTCATCTTTTCGTTTAAGGTGCGGTCGGATGGTTTCGTTTTTATGGACAGAAATTTTCGAAATAATGATAAAAGTTAATATTACAGAATTGATGAATAGTTGCCTCGTTGGTCGAGTGGTTGCAAGCGCGACTGCCGATCGGGAGGTTCTGCGTTCACATCCCGTTTCGAGCACTATTGGATTTTTCTAATTTAGAATTTCTAGTATTGACTCGGAGTCTGGATCTGTAGCCGGTGTATGGCAATGGGTTCACCACCTATTCCATGGGACTTAAACGTAACTGATAAAACGTGGGACTGTATTACACTTCTATGCCTACCCCTTCGGGGATTACAGACGTGATGTTGCGTATTACATAATTGATATCATTTTTAACATTAACGACCTGTAATCGGTAATAAAGCAATCGACAATAGAGAATAATGAGTGCAGAAATAGAACAAGTCAACACAATATATCTTTATATCAAGATAACTAGCTGAAACATAAGTGCGTTTTGGAAAATAACTTCATACGTAATACGTGAGATCGCATCAAATTCAGTTGAACAAGCAAGCAATTTTTCATGGCTCGCTAGCTGCGTTTCGATATGTATGGTGTACAACAACATTACGGTGTCGGTAACAAACTGTCTAAACAAAACACAATCGGGTCTGAACAAGGCTGCCAACCAGCGATTCCCATCTGTACACAAGCCATCAGGTCGGGTGTTGCGAAACAAAGCCTTGTGTATATATTAATTTGAACGCGTGACTCAAAGTAATGCACCGTCTTCAAATGCAGTGCACGAGGTACTTATGTTTACGCTCGCTCTAGTTTCAGTTGATATTTAACTTCACAGATTCACTCGTAATTTGCTAGGTTTTCAAGAGTTTTTAAATTCTCTTTCAATGGTCCGCATATTATCATTGACAGTAATGTCTTTAACGTTGTCCTAATGTGCTGGAATAATGCAACCGCTTACATGTGTGAAGCTAAAAAGGTGTTGGAAAGCTGGATTGAAGTATAATTAACCTTATTCTGCTCGTAGATTTTCAAAAAGGTCGCGGTACAACCGATCTGAACTGAAATCATAAGATAATTTCTATAGGTTTTTTTAAACATAGTAAACCAAATGATATAATTGGGTAACCTTTATAATCCATAGTAACAAATGATGGTGGTAAAAATCCTGTAAATGTACGTACGTGAAACCCTATGGGGTAGGTTAATGAGGTATGCTTCAGGCCTTCCGCAGCTGGTATGAAACAAAGGGGTTGCAATCTAACGTGTTATTATTTTAATTTTAAACCCATGAGTCATAACGGTTAATGCTATTAAAGTGGAAGTTGTAATTGCTAACACGACGTATGGACCTAGAATAAACTTGTTAGTCACTAACCCGCACTTAAGACCCGTCGCTCCGTGGTTCATTGGGAGCTCTTGCAGAGATTTTATTACTTGTATACGTGAATAGACCTATCAATGACCAGTAAGTGGCGGTGAAGAATACATTAAAACATAAACACTATTGATGCAGGGATAATAAAAGTACATTGCAGTTAGTTTCGTTTCCGTAATATTAAATCTCCTTAAATATAACTCGAATTTTATGGCGGCGTCATTCGTAGCGCGCCATTCGTAGCAAAGAAATTTCTAGAAATGTAACATCACCCCGAAGACACATTTTTATCATAAAAACTATAGTGATCGGATAGTTTTGCATATTCTGGTCTATATTTTATCTTCAGACTTTTTCGAATTTATTTTCCAACCATAATGTAATAGAAATTCGAGGTAAGGACAAATAAATGCAAAAAAGATCTTAGCGAACGTCCCCACAATTCGCTCGGCGATTTCTCATTTTAACTTAGGTCACCTTTTTATCTTCAACTCTATTTTATCTCGTCTCTCGGTCCGTTAACATGAATATTGAGAAATAGAAAACTCTCGAGATCTTAGTTCGTTTTGAAAGGGTAAATCACAAATTCCGCTCAATATTAGAAATTTATTTTCTGATGTAGTTATCTAGCCATTCAGTGGAGATTTTTAATTTGTTTCTGGATAAAAGTCACATATAAAATGAATTGTGTGAAATCTAATTTTATAAGGCCCTTTACAGGTAAAAGCATTTGCATAACATTGTTTACCGTCCAGACATAAATATTTCATTTAGGTCCCAAGCGTTTCTTCTGGTTTACAATTTGCATAACGATTTGTGTTGTACAGGGATTTGGTCCGTCAATTTGTATATCATGCAAATATTTATAAATAAATCAAAAAATGTTGTATCCTTTGGTCTACTTACCTTGGTGGTTTATTTGATATCCAGTACCAACCAGCATCAATAAATTGTTTAATTGACTGACAGCAGAGTATAGTAAAATTAAATTATTTGTTCTGAAATGGTATTTCCATTGTTTGTATCCATTTTTGTTCATTATTGTCATTAACCCTTTTACCGTTCTAATGTTAGACACGAATCTCATTTCAGAATGAGAAAGGTCAAGGTCATACTTTACAATACTGACCAAGAGAAGGTCAGCTTATTTTCCTTGTGTTTGTGATCTTTTTGTCTTCTTTATTTCATTATGTGGGAGTTTAATCCATGTTCTATAACAGCTTCTGTTCTCCGAACAAGTTGTTCCTCATAATCACAAAGTGATAATGTGTATGAATAATGTATTTTAATATGACGTAAGTTTAATCATTGCCACCTCAGGTCATCTTAGATTAATATTCATTGGACCAGCTTTTAATGCTCAATTTTAGATTAACTATTTTCCGTAAGTTATCTATATTTCATTCTCTTACACGTTTTCTTTGATCTCTATCGTATCTTTGACGTCGCCTCCTTTTCCAAATGGATTGACTCATTTGGGGACGTCTTAAGCATTCGTTTTCTTTATAAAACTTTCATCATTAGCTTTAATAAATTCTTTAATAGTACTTAATAGAAAGTAAAGTATGTATATATATTACAGACTCCAAACCGTTATAGCACCTTCGAAATTAAACACATTCATTAAAGCAAAATGGAAACTTTTTAAGTCCCGTTCTGTTAAATTAATTTAAATGTTCTTCCAGTACTTGGGTTATTTAACGGATAAAATACAGCGCATATCGTTTTGGTGAATGGGTAAAGAGGATGGTTGGAAACGTGTATTATCCTGTTCATAATATCCTTGCAGTGATAGCCTAGTGGTTAAGAATTCAGCCTCTCACTCCGGGGGAGTTGGGTTCAAATCCATGGCGCGCACCTCTTTATAAAAGTGCGTTTTAAATTTAAATATCACTTGCTAACGGTGAAGGA
>DWFV01002101.1:0-10256 GCA_018246775.1 Parelbella machaon machaon | reverse complement strand
GTGGCGGCGGCGGCGCAATGCTCCGAGGGGCTGCCGGGGCTAGACTCGCAGGTGTACGCGTTCTGGTTGATCTTGGGCCGCACGCTATGCAGGTAGTACGCCGTCTCGCGCACCCACCAGTACGGGCGATCTTCTACCATGGCCCTGAAGAACAAGCCTTTTTTTAACTTTCTCGCTAAAAACAGTCAAATATCCCCGTACTATTGTTAACGGTTCACTAACGAAAGAAAACTATAAACGACATTAGTAAAGGATGTCATTCATTGTCAATCGTTTCTTCATGTCTCCAACAAAAGAAATCCACATTTGAAATTTAGTATCACGAAAGTTCAAAACAATGGAAAACCAAACCAGTCTCTCGCCACTTGATGCTCAGTGTAAAATATTACTATCGGTTCATTGGTAAAAGAAAGAAAAGCACTAGATTCTAAAAGGTGACAACCCTAAAATTATGTCACACTCCTAGTTTAAAAATGTATCTTTTAAATGTCATAGATAGCGACATTTCTCTTTAACAACCCTATCCACGCTGAACAACTCTATATAACGGAAATTACACATCAAAATAAAATAACTCACCACTTAATCATTGTATTGAACCATCTGCCGAAAGCCACCGCGAGCAGCAGTTGGGCCGCGAACACGGAGTCCACGGCCGCCACCACCGGGAACCCGTACTCCAGCATGTTGTATGGATCGTAGCACATGTTCAAGTAATTCAAATACCACTCCATTTGGCTCAAACTGCAAAAAGAAAAAAAAAAATGTTCTCTATCCGTTCTTTCCATTCCTGGGTCTGCTCCACAAATTCTTAATTTAAAATAAACAGTAACAGTCAATGTAAGAAATGTCGAATGAAAATTTCCCTGTATTTATTTGGCAGCATACTAAATTATTAAGTAAATAAATAGATAAGAAGTTCCTGAAATTCGTATAAATATAGAAGTGACGGTGTTAAAAACTAACATTGAAGGCATTCAAATGTGGAATGGTTGATATTAAGATATGTCATATTCATTAAGTTTTAAAAAGGGTTACTTGATCTTTCAAATTGAGAATGTTAATTAGCGCCTACAAAAAGACTAGTAGCAATAGCGCTTGAAATTGCGTTCGATTTTAACCTGAATCTGAATCATTCATTTCGTTATTTCCTTTATGTAAATGTTTCAAATATGTGGGCATAATCGCTTGTGCAAAATAGAAAATCACAAAATGTCGCTGCGCAGCAAAAACCGTTAGGTACACATTTATAAATAACAATGATTATAAGATTATAATTATTCAACTACCAAAGAAGAAGAACTAAAACAATCATTAGAACAAACAAAACTGTTTGTTATGAGATAGGAATTTATGTTTCAAAATGTATTTAATGGCGTTAAGTGAAATCATGCCGAAAACAAATAAACAAAATAAAGCATAGACACAAATAAGACAAATATTGTAAGAGTATATAAGGACATTACATTCAAACAGCCTGTTACATTAAATATACTTGTTATAAAAATATGGCTGATTGATGAAGAGGTAGCATTAATTTAATCCTAAAAAATTTAAAAACTTGTGTAAATCAAAATTGTTGAACGAATGCACAAAGACTATCGAGATGAGGCCAGGTGTATTTAGGTCACGTATAGACGCAATAAATCAATATTGACGCGCATCCATTTTGAATTGCCTCGAGCAGGATGTAATATGGCGTCCTGCACTTCTTAATTCACGACTTTGAAATTATAGCAGATTTATTTTGTACGGAAATGTATATTTCTATGATAAATTTTAAAACTACATCAATGAAAAACTGTTTTTATCTGTATACAATTGATAATGGTGGTATAACTATATAAAATAATATTTTGTAATCTATTCCAGCCATAAAATTATTTAATTGCAAACAATTAAAGACCACAGTTGCGTGAATAACAGAGAAATAATAGCAGAAAAATCAAAAACAAATTGTGATTCCTAAAAGCAACAAGCGTCACGCCATACGTCAGCAAACGAAACAAGCAAATAAAAAAATTCAAAGCACAGTGGAAGTGATTTTGATTATCGAATACGAAAAGACAAAACTACACAAAATTACAATAAACAGAAATTATTTTGACTGAAAATAATAATACTACATTATTTTGTAACTGAAAATAAGACAGCTCCCCAACATATGGTAGAGTCGCAGAGTTCTATCAAGAAGCTATCTCACCTCTTTTGCACATATTGGATGGACATAACTCCGAAGAGATATAACATCTCCATTTTGAAACAGAATTCAGCAGAAATCAACACAAGTTAGCAAGTATTTTTTATTTTTATGAACTCCCACTGAATTTTTATAAGCGTACGGGAAGAAAGACGCCCCGAGATTACCGGGCCTGTAAAGGCTCTATTGATTTTCTCCCCTACCCCTGAAACGCTGTGTGGCCAGATCCATGTTATTTCCGGTGAATTACGGGTAAATTATGTTGAGTTAAAACTTATTTGATGACAAATAAATGCATTTTGTTGTTCGTATAACATCAGAATAATATTCAAATCTTTTACCATAACATACATAGGTACATTTGTCTTTACACTATATCACTACAATATGTTGTCCCCTGTATCTATGTAATTCGTAAGTTGTAATAAAGTTTCAAACAGTTTGCTAACTCGGAAATTGCAAAATAAAGTATTTTACATATAACAGAGTAGACTATTGTAGTTATACTATATGTACACTGCCAAAATTAGGATGAAAGTATAAATACTAAACACCGATTATTATTATTTAACAAATTAGAATATTTGTATGTGGCTTTCAAATTATTGTAGAGTCAGTGTTTTATTAATAAAATGGGTAATAGTGAAATTATTTTTTTTATACCTATTACAATTTAGACTCTACCTATCATAACACATGTCCCGATTCGATAGCATATTTAATGTCAGTGGTACAAATGTCAATTTAGTAAAATGAAATAATTAAATGATGTCAAATAATAAAACGTCAAAAAATTTAAAAAGGTTACAATATGAAAACGTAATAATAATTAAAAGTTAAAATAATAAAAACGTATGTAGCCCTACCTATTCTAGTTTTATAATTAATAAGCGCCATCTATGGGTACAAAAACGTATTTATTTTTGGTTTTATATTTGATTTCAACGCCATCTCTAAGTTATTTTTTAAACATATAGCATGGTTATTGTAAGGCGTATCCATATAGCATTGCTGTGTCATCTAATGGAAAATAGCTGAACTAAATTGTCTTTTCTAGTCGCCAATAGATGGCGGTGCTAGTTGACTTTGAATTTATATCTAAGTTTTTGATTAATAATAACTCTACCAATCTAATAATACACTACTAAATAGATATATTATTCTGTTTAATTTACACTTATCCCAAAAAAATTACGTAGCTTAGAAATTTTTAATAACCATTTTTACAAAATGCCAATACCTGATGACCTCATTTGCTTAAGACAAATTGTAAAAAAATAATAAACAATTAAAAACAACCTAATTGCCGAATAACTAGTGCGCCATAAATAAACATTATTTGTGTAAAACACTTCTTTCAAATTACCGACAAGTTAGCCTCGCTAAGCAGACTGTAGATGGCGCAGCGGCCCTCGGGCGGCGGGGTTGGATTATGTTTTAATAATTGAATATTATTCTATGGTAGCGAGCACAATGAATACCGCAAGTTTAGATGTCTAATGCTGCAAGCTTCTGGAAGGCAAATTTATTTCATTACGATTTGATAGACTGTAATGTGTTAGATGGAATTATCTAAGATTTAAAAATGGAATTAATTCACATCGTATTTTTTTAACTGAAGTTGTTTTTTAGAAGGCCACTGGTGTTTCAATGGTTTCAAAAAACGTTATAAGATATAATACAGCAGAGCAACAAGTATATTATTTTTGGTATCTACAGGTCTATTTTTTATTCTTAGTATCCATCAATGTTCATTGATCTTAGATGGTAAATAAACTAGTTAAGTAACACACAGGAAAATACCTACTATAGGACGGCCTAATCACTTATAAAACCAAACCATTAGGTTAAATATTCCCTTACGATCATGAAAAGCTTCATATTTTTTTCACAACTATTGGCTTTAGAAGAAACGAAAAACAATTAAATATTGTTCGAACTAATTGGATTTTAATTAAGGTTAAACTCAACGAAAGTTAAATGGAATGCTCAATACATTTGTTCCGTATTATACTCAATGCAATAAAAAGATATGTGGCATTTTAGAGATGCAATAAGACAGTTGTAAAATGTTAGTTAATATTGTCAATACGCATATTTTTATACCGATATTAATTATCCGTTACAACTTCCAAATGTCCCTTCGCATTCCAAGAGACGACTGGTGTCCAGTAGTGGAACGTAGTTGATGATAATTTCCAAGTTAAGGGCCCGACTTGACGACTATTGTAAAAGATATTATGCTGGTTTAATTAGCAGTGTTTTAAAGTGTTTAAGGTCGGAATTAGGAAAAATTACTATATCTCTCTTGCGCGCCTGCTACTCCTGCTCTGGCACCCACGAGTCTCGGGGACTACATGTACGAGGAAGAAGCCTTTTGGGGTTCATCATCAACATCATCGACTCCAGCCTATTTTCGCCCACTGCTGTATCATAATCATTTAAAACGGCACACCACTGAGGTGGTTCTTCAGCTTACTATTCCAACAGCATTTGAGGTAATAATGGAGTATTTGTGAGTCCTTTAACCGACTGCTAATATATTTGTCACTTTTAAACATAACAATTATGAGTTACAAGTAAAGCTGTTTCGCCCGGCGTACGGTAGGTGCGAATCCCGGCTGAATTTCGACAAATTTAATCTTTGAGCGCCGCCAACTGACTTTCGCAGACTATGTTACCAACGATAATGCTATCTGAAGATTTTCTTAGAGATCTAAATATTTATCACAATTATTACTATTGATTATATTATGGAGTATTAGGATGGAGTGGCGTCGATTAGGGAGGGCCTATGTCTAGGACTGGTAGTCCAAAGGCTGTTTATGATGATGGTGATGATAATTATAATATTAAACTTGCCTACTGAATTTTATGCATTTTACACTTTTTATTGTTATTGGAGAGGCATATGTCCAGCAGTGGACAGGTGTAGGCTGATGATGATGATGATGACTTTTCGTTACATAGTTATTTCTGCTGCAAATAATATCCGTTTCTTTCTAAACTTGTAATAAAAGTTAAGTAATGTGTTAGCATGTCTATGTCAGGCTATAAAATAGGTATATAATATACTTATGAGATGGCTCTAGTCAAAATGTAGCATGAGAAGCCAGTACTTCCAAAATGGAGTTGTAGCAATGTTAAATACGATTAATGTCATATGACGGTTCATGTCAATATGGCGTCCAGAGGAACAAGCGTCTTTTGCTATGTGGTATCAAAGAAAATGCACGGGAAATAAACACGTGTGTTAATAACTTAACTAAAGTTTAAAAAGCTTAACAGATTGCATCGGCAAGATTAAAATAATCCCATCGTTAGGTCAGGTCATTAGATTTTTACCCCAGTCACAAGAACAAAAAAGATTCTGAAAAATAACATCGTAAACGTGACTGTAAAAATTTAATCTTTAGAAGCCGTGAAAATTGAATACGAATATTACATAATAAAGTAACATGTGATAATTGTTTACCATTGATTTCACATTTAGGTCTTTACATATTCCTAGTGTTTGCGATAATCTCAATTAAATAATAAATGCGAAAACATCTTAAGACTTATCTCGCAATACTAACACCTCTTATACCGTACGGTGCCTCGTAAACGCAGTATGATCACGTAGAATTATTGCATTAAAATATAATCTGGCCCCCACTGGGAGGGGGGGCAGAGGGGAAGCTACCAACCAGCTATCCCTTTCTCACTCAATGTTATCTCTGTCTTGCTAGCACAGCCTTTATACAACAAATAGACCGTTTCAACCCGTTCTGAAACACTGAATAATGTTGTTTAGTCCTGAATTTATTTCAAAACTACTCAAGCGAATTTTGTCTTTAAAAAGTTAAATAACTGTTGATTAACTAATATGGTATAATATTTACTGTCTTATTATGGCAACTTAATCCTTTCTGTTTGGTTTTTAATACCGAGACGTTAGTTCAGGATCTTAAATTTAGACATTAGAGGTAGCGCCATTTATTGATTTTATTTAACGAATTTGAACGCTCTTGAATAAGTAGCTTCCTTATGTATCTGTTATCTACCTATCGCTTTTAGATATTAGTTCCTACGTAATTGAAGGGGTAAGTAGAGGAGTGTAGTACGCTCCCACGTTTCGCCAGTTACGTGTACTTCTCTTTACACTTTACGTGTACTTTCTCATAATGGAATAGATGGTGATAGATAGGCCTTATGGTAAATTTTATTCGTATCTACCTTCAGATAACAGTAATGACTTAACGAGTAAATAAACCACGATCACTTCTTGATGATATGATTAGATATATAACTTAATACACATTTTTAATGCATTCAAAATAATACCAACGTATTGTCAAAAATCGCACAAATACCGTAATGTCCATTGTCGTAAATGTCACAAAATCCAACTCGACTTTTAATATTTATGTAGTTATTAATTATTAGTAGCCTGAACCGAAAGTTCTGCGCTGCATAAAAATAGTATAGAAATATTTCAGGACGATCCTGTGAACATATGGAAATTGTAATCTAGGTATACTAAGATATGGTTCATATAATTATTGTTCATACCTAATAAGTGTTATCTGTTTTTGCATGTAATTAGTGATATACCTTTATGTATTATAGCATCCCTACAGGATTAACGATATCGATATATTATTGAACATAATGGATTTTTTTTATTTTCTTCCACAATATGATATCCAATAAACTAGGCACTAACCACAGTTATGTCCGTATCATATAACATTTATGGGCTGTACATTACAATTATTGCTTTGCCCATATTTTAGTGCCTTTTAAAACTATTGAAATATGACATTTCCGTCAAAGTTCCCGCCAAACAATGATTCCAAGATGGCGGCGTGGACATCTACCTATTGTCTTTGTTAGTGGTAGTATAATTACGTTACGGTCGCAATTATTCACTACCGTAAAGTGGTTATTGAAAAGAGTAATAAAACAATTTCTCCTTGTCTTGCCTGCTCCGTCGGCGAAACAGACATTTTAGTCACGCTTCGAAACTGACTAAATATTTTTCTACCATTGTGTATCCTTGAATTACGCGGGAAGGTACATATCATTGTTTCGATTCATAGACAACTTGCTTTTTTCTGTGGTTTTTGAAACCTTGTTGCGGTCAATATTACTGCGCAATATAATTTCCTATAAAGAAACGAAGGTACCTACAACAACATTACAGATACGGCAATGAGAAAAAAATTGGCAATTTTCATGTTTAGTTGTTTTAATACTATAATTTTTAAAAACAATTTTAAAACTAGTCAAATGAAAACCCGTTCATTCTTGAAAAGCATTCATGTTGAACAAGATATGGGTATTAAAAAGAAACAATCACAAAATCAAAAAGAACCTGCTACTTTATTTACAACTTACTTTTTTCCTTCTAGTTAATTTCAAAATGTTTCTTTGTTAAACGTTTCATACCAAGTCCAAAATCTTTAAATATGGACTGGAGCAATCCGTCCACCACCTCTTCATTCCACAATCTAAATATTTCATTGCAAGTTAAGCGTTCTATCAACGCATCAGCGCCGTTTAAACCACTCAGAACTGGATAAATCCACCAGTAATCCGGTTAGAAGCGGCTAAATCCGGATTAATAGTCTGTCAAATTGCCGCCAGGGGCAAGCTACGCCACCTGCGACCCTTGCCTTGTTTTGCTCCCTATTTTTTGTTTATTAATCATCAAAGGATAAATTGTGGATTATTTTGTTAAGCAACAAACAGACGGGTGAAATAACTTTGTTTATAAATCAATCTGATAGTTTAAATGTCGACAATGTCATTTAGAAGTTTAAATAATAAATACTATAATAAACATATCTATGTCCAGCAGTGGACGGGAGTAGGCTGATAATGGTGATGATGATGATGAAACATATCTAAGGCAATAAAGGAACATGTCTAGGTAGTAGATTAAAAAGAAAATCGTAGACATAAATGTGCCTACTGTAATAAAGTGTATTAAACTTTAAAACATTATTTGAATAATTTTGTTATAGGTATGAACTAATTATATTTCAAAACAATAAATAGAGGTTCATCCATAATTGTTGTAGTAATAAATTCTACATAAGCAATCATTTTGTTTTTTCAGATATTAGATGCATGTCTACCCTCAAATACGAATTTCGGCCACAAATTTAAAACTATAGGTAGATAGGTAGGTACCCACTTACTTATATGTTGCTATCTCATATTTAACATATTACAATAACCACACTACTACATTATAATATGTCAGTAAATGTATCAAAAGAGTTAATGCAAGCGTTGAACTATACATTAGATCATTATAGTATTTTTTTTTTCAAATCATGTTATCCCCCAACGAAATCCTTGTATGCCGGTATCATTTCTACGGAAGCGATAAAAAAATCCTAACCACAGACAAACCCGACATAAAAATACATCCCATAATGTCACATCAAACATTTTTAAACAAGCCACTTAAGAGTTTTAAAACTCGCTTCGTAAAGGCCACCAATATGTCAAAGTTAAAAGTGTTTGGGTTCGTGCGATACTGAACCAGCGCGGAACAAATCGGTACCTACACAACGTTTTGGTAATTTAATTTAATCTCATTAAATATGCACCGCCTTAACTCAATTATGTATTTTTCGGAATGAGTCAGGCAATTCCAAAAAAACAGTGAGTAGTAGTTCTAATATTATCTCCATCATTTTTGACTGTTACGGCATACCTATTTTAAAATAACAACGTTACGCCTGTAATCTCCGTAGAGGTAGGCAGAAGAGTGGATAGCACTCCCACGTTTGACCAGTTACGTTGAGGTCCCGCTAAGAATAGGGGTGAACCTATTCAGATCAAGGACACCGAGCCACTACTAGGTATTTCTAGTTAGAAAAACCCAATAGTATCCGACCCGGAGATCGAATCCAGGACCTCTAATCAGCAGTCGCGCTTGTAACCACATGACTAACGAGGCACGACGGTAAGTACCGGTAAAATAAATTGTTTTACTTTTTTTAAATCTGTCTTTACTAACAATAGGCTCACCACCTATTCCATTGGGACTTAAACGTAACTGAAGAAACGTGGGAGTGTACTACACTCCTCTGCCTACCTCTACGGGGATTACAGTCGTGATGTTATGTTACGTCTTTACTAACAATAGCAATGTTCATAACATGAAGCCTAATGATAAATTACATTTTCTTTAAATAAAACAATTTTATAAAACTTTTAAATAAGTATATAGGCACAGGAATTTTTAAAAAAAGGTTAACCAAGTTTTGAATAATTAAAAAATATTACGATAACACCTACCCACATGTTATTCCTTCAATGCTTTTTTCGATCTTTCGCAACCTTATATTCCAATATGCCAAATTATTGGAATTTAACTAAAATACTAAAGCATTAGCTAATTAAACTTTTTAATAATATTTCTGACATTACGAGTTCTATATCCAAATAGGTATTTAACTTTTAATTATGTTTCTAGTATTACGAGTTCCATGTTTAAATATTAAACTTTTTTATTATGTTTCTAAATTCAAGTTCTAATTTCAAATATATTTTTTTTTATTAGGTTTATTTCTAACATTACCAGTTCTATTTTTATTGCTAAAGTTTTTAATTATGTTCCTAACATTACGAGTTCTATTTTAAAATGTTAAATATTTTAATTATGTTCGTAACTTTAAGACTTCTATTTTGAAATAGTAGGCCGCCACCACGTGGTTCACTCTCGCATGACAGACTAAGTATCCGCCAATAAACTCGCAATTAGCTTCAAACAGAAATAGAACGGGACATAATGTGATATCCTTGTTTGTTTTTAAAAAGAACGGACACGATAAAAAAAATCGAAGAGTGTTTATGGGAGTTGTTTATGGGTTGGCTTTTTGTTTTTTTTTATTTGCTTTTATATGTCGATTTCGTTGATTAGATATTCGTTGATGTGTCGATTTGTTTCATCGAAGAATTCATTAATAAGACTTTTCATATAGAATCTGTTCGCATGCCATTGTTGGATTAACTTTTCTTATTCTATTTTCAATGCCTACATAGTAGATATATA
>DWFV01002100.1:0-10257 GCA_018246775.1 Parelbella machaon machaon | reverse complement strand
TAACTGGTGAATCGTGGGAGTGTACTACACTCCTCTGCCTACCCCTTCGGGGATTACAGGCGTGATGTTACGTTTATTTCAGGATATCAATACAAATAATTGACTTCGCAATGTCTCAATCAACGAGGCAGTCGTATAGTTCCCGTTAACAAAAGCTTAATAGCAGTTATAGCTTAGTGGATTTAAATTCAGCCATTCACTCCGAAAGTCCTGGATTTAAATCTTAGCGTCCACCTCTTTAGAAAAATTGTTCGCTTTAAGATAATTTATCACTTGCTGTAACAGTAGGGAATAAAGTCGGGGAAAACATTTTAGAATTTTCTATTATGTTCACTCAGACTTGTGAAATCTGCCAACTTATACTTCTTGAGCAGCCTGGCAGACCAAGACCTTAACCCTTCTCATTCTGAGAGAACACTTATGTAACGAAAAAAGGGTTGAGGATAAATCGAGAAATTTATCTAAAAATTGTAAATCGATTAATTATATTACTATTCTAAATATCGTAATGACACTACAAAATGAGGCATCACATTCGCACAAAGAGTAATAGAAGTTAAATACAAAGAAACGCATTTATCTCGCCACGGGTAAATCTCCGGTAATAACGAAATGTCTTAGTCCAGCAAGACTCCTTGTTAAGCTATTACTTTCTGTAACATGTACGACTGTACGAGCCGCTTCTCTGTGGATTTTGCACCTCACAAGGCCCTATTTTAACGCTCCTATAACAATGAACATAAGGTTCATAATGGCTTGCAACACGCGTCTAGATGAAAGTGTAACTGTGAGTTAGCTGAATGGATTGCGTGAACGCAGCAAAGATGGTCCTTCCCGTTGAATCGCTCTGTGGGAACTTATCCAAACGCGTGCAACAAGGAAATCGTTCGCGTATAGACAGATAATTTAGTCCTTATGTACAACATAATAAGGTTTTAATTTGTATTTACCGAATGCCGTAGTGAGTAGCGTATAATTGTAATAGGGAAATCGTTCCTTGCCGCACGAAAACTCCAACGTGAGATGTACCTCGCGGTAGCTTTAATGGTGGTGCGGCATTCGTTATTTCAGAACGTGTCCTTACACTTACTAGGAAAATACTCACATGTATACCATATATATTTATATACATTAATTATTTTTATATTGGAATTTAAAAATAAAGGTCAATCAGTGTTTATGTATTAATGATGAATGTAAAAGAAACACGTCAGGTCTGTAAGTTTAGTCTGCCTATCCCGTAAGCGACCTGACGTGATGTATAAAAATATTAGACTATTATATGCAGAAAACATTTCAAAAAGACAAAAAGTTTTTCAACGGTAAGTCTAGTTGCTTTACGACTGTGACTTCCATGCATCTAAACAGAATTTCTTATAAACAAACATATTAATAGGTCCATGCAGTTTACTTTAGTTAGTAAACATATTTTTTAAATGAAATCATGTTGCTTAAAATAAACTTTAAATTTCCTTTAGAATATGGAAAATCAATGATATTGCAATTCATTAGATACTAGTAGATGTGATATATCTTCTGTAATATTCTCGAAATTAAGTTCTAGAACTCGCGTTTGAATAAAATTGAATATAACGATATATTTTTTTTTAATTTTGACAACATACACACTCAAAGTACGCAAACGTCTTATTGTCTTTATGGTGATACATTACTACCTCTCAAGTTCCCACAATCGTAATATAAAAGGTCACAGAACAGCAAGTTTTCTATTTATAGTAAAAGGTGTGTAGGCGTTACAGCGAAACACTCACTGTATGAATATTTTATTGTATTATTTATGCCATTCTAAGATAAATTTATTAACAAAATCTCCTCTATTGTTCTCTATACATTAAATCTATTTTTTCTTATCTATACAACGAATAATTTAATTATTTGTTTGATAGACGGTGTAGGCGATGATTCAAAAAATAATTTGGAGAAGTAACTGAACCATGGAACCAATAATTGTTCCATTAAAAAGGAACCATTAGACACAAATTTTCCGAATAATTTAGTTTAACCAACGAACTAGATAACGCAATAGTACAAACTGTTGCAAAGTCAGCGGTAAAGCGCTGAACGACTAGCTGAGATGGTTTGTTGAGCTAGAAATCCAATTTAGTTGAGTTCTGTCACAGAATACGATTACCCTGACCCTCTGGGGATGGAAGCTATTTTAATTTAGTTGACGCGCTACAGGACTTTCATACCCTTCACTGTTTTTGAGTTAGGTCCCGTTTAAGTAAGGTTAAAATGATGCCATGAGGTTCGTTATGACACGCTATAAATATATTTTTTTATTAGTTTTGATAGTTTTAGACAATCAATCTATTTCTTAATATGAGCGCGGTATTATAATGTACTGAATGAATTATTCATGTAAATTTAGTTATATACTCATACAGAGATTCATAATAATAATAGTAGAGATATGGAAAAAAATAATTAATTTACATTTGTTTCCTTTTAATAATAATGTTATTGATATTTATAATAAATTTCTGAATATAATGGACATAAATATTAATTCCCGATATAATAAGTAATCACTGTAGGCTCCAAATATTATAATTAATGAGCCGGTCCTATTTTTACTTTCAAATTTATGAAGACTCAATCAATTAAAAACAGCGTAACTATTAAACATTCTGTTAGATGTTTTATAATCTACATATTTGTATTAATTTTTTTGAGCTACGTCTAATTTTAATTTAAAGTATTCAATTTAGAGTTTAGTTTAAAACATAACAAAACCTCACGGCTATATTTCCTCGAAAACAAAAAAGAAACTGGCAACACTTTCAATAATTTAAATATATCCAACAATTAATTATTAAACGATCCTACATGACATGCTGTTGGAATAGTACCATTTATAGGTTTGAAAGTCCTTTAATATTATAACCATGTCGAATATTTATGTAACCTCCCACTCTTCAAACGGCAGTAATCAGTAACTGCTAATTGTAATCGTATGATGGAATTCTTAAAATCTTGCCAGAAGCTCTCAGAGCGGTTTGACCACTGCCGACTGCGGGATGACCAGTAACCGGTCTGTCTCCCAATCCGCACGTCCTGCAGCAGCGCGCTGATGTAACCTCCGGGCCAAATCCACTTACAGTATGTAAACCGTATCTAGCTGAGAGGATAATGACAGGCAACTCAACAGATAACCGTGAGGGGTCGACGGCAAATGTTCATATGTGCTTCGTTTTTATTTATTTGTTGTTATGTAACACCATAAATCTGATTTTATATATACATTCATCCACACATATAGTAATATACTTAAGTATGCACATAAACATTTGATAATATATACATACATTTAATATTGTAGTAATATGAAAACAAACCGAGAGACAACTATGTTCTGGCTTCAAAATGTTGGCGGCAATACACTCCACTATACTCGTATGCAGCTTATCAGTTCTGTATAGCTGCAGGAAAACATATTGATATTCTTTAAGCATTATTATTAAGCATTATTTTTTAAGCATATGGTGATAATGTGCCATTAAACTTTGTTTATGTGAAGTTTAACGGCTACCATGAAGTTAAAGTATCATATTATAATATTAGTGATGACAGTGTTTGTAAGAAAAATATATTTAGTTAAAGAGTACATGCTTAATTATTTTAATATGTATTGTTTTTTATCGTATAGCAATATTTAACATTAACGTCGGAATACGGTCATCTGACATCTTAAAAATGAGATATTTAGAACACTTTACTTAAGTTAAAAAATACACTTTAAAATATGATCAATTTCTTAATATTAATAGGTAATGATACATATAATATTAATATATTTTTTGTATAAATATGATTTACTTTAACAAATGTTTTTGAATATTATAATTTGAAAGTCATATCGCGAATGCATAGCTATATTCAGATAATGGGAGCCGCATAAGGCGTAAGGAACGACGTAAGCCCGTTGGCGTCGCGTCGCGGGATGGTCAGCGCAAAATATTGTTTGCGCATTTCCCGGTTCAAATCCTAAAACTTATGATAATAAGCTTTACATACATTCGGACGTAAGCTAACGATTCCGCCGATGTATCGCTGTGACGAGCGCTGATGCCACCGCAGTACACGAACATGTTCACGCCTCTTGGAAGGATAACGCGGAGGGAATATGAAATTTAAGCTTTCTTCAGAAACAGTATGAGTTCAATATGCTTTGTGTTTAAAGAATAATGGGCGAAGTAATGCCGGAAAGCTGCGCTCACTGACACGGGCTACAGATGGGATACAGTGAATTCAACCGACTCCCTGTGATCTTCGCGTTGCATTTCTACGTGGGAACGCGACTCATTGAATCAAGCGACAAGTATATTTGCATCTTCGCGGTGGGGGATTTTGCTCCTATATAAATATGTATGACGGGAGATGTTAATAGTTGTATTAGCATGAAATGCATCATCGATTTTGCTTCGTAAAAAAGATTAAAATTCAATTTTTTGTGTTATCTAATCAGAATAAAAGTCATTAGCAATGTATGAATTAAACCAACTACATTGTATGTTAACATAATTGCATATTTCATTATGTAATAAAATACTCATAATAATGTAATGATATTTATAAATAGCGGGAATGTAATAACTGTTACAGAAATATATACAGTGAAGTAATGTTTAAACTACAAAAACTATTCTCATTAAGAAGATCTGTAATGGATGTAATTATATTTTCAAAGTTAGTACTTTATAAATAGTGAAATTTAAAAATATACAATAAACTATTTTATTAATAGTACAAAATTGTGAAACATTGAATATCTCGTCTCCCATTTCTGCCTTTGCCACATACATACATCCAACATATTCCTTCGGTAATAACTCTTACAAGCCACTGATATCGGCGCAGCTTGCCAAATTATATGTTGCAACACTCAATACTTATTTCCGCGGTTCGACAGTATGAGATAACCGTGGCACTTTCTCGTGCCCAGGCAGTTAGGGGCCGTTGTCCATTCAACAGGAAAAACTTGTTCCAATACTACTGGCTATTTTTGTTGGAGCTAGAACAATGCATACATTTGCGAATCTTGTATCGCGCATTCCGCACGCAAGCAATCTTTTTATTGTCCTCTGCTGCGTTGTATCTAATGATCCTCGTTTTCGTTACATGCTTTCCCGGGAACAGAGGGAATAATAAGTGTTTCTATAATGAGCTGATATCCGATTGAGGGGTCCAATTAAGTTATGTTGCTGCGAAGTTACGAGATTACGTGTGTCGAATAAATGTAATTAATACGTAATGTTTGATAGAAATTATTAAAAAAATTATGTCTTACGCGTTCTATAGCGTAAAGGTAAATTTTGCTTTCCAACAACACAATTATAACAAAATAAAACTGAGATAGATAGAGATATTTCTGTGACATTTCTATATTTAACAATGGAATAGCAACTATTTACGGCATAGTTGCATCCATTACATGTTACATATGTAATACAATTTCACCTGAAAGTATGTACGGTATTGATGGCATATCATCATCATCATCATCAGCCTACTCCCGTCTACTGCTGGACATGGGCCTCTCCAATGGCACACCACTTCAGCTCTTCGCATACAACCATGGCCAGGTATATATTGATGACATATGGTATATAACAATGCAAAATAATTTTAACAGAAATCGAAACTTAACAGAAATGAAATCTTAATATCTTCAATAAAATTCAATCGGAGTGAATAAATTAAATAGCAAAAATTAATGCATAACTAAATTATTTACAAATTAGTTGTACATTAGTGTAAAGAATTCAAATGCTATACCTATACACTGTGTTGTACAATCCTAATTTATTAGTGCCAACAAAAACATAATTAGATTTCACGTAGACTAATAATGTAGGAAACCATACCGTTTAATCTTCTTAGTATGATAATTAAAACAATTTAAATTACGATGCAAATTAAATCAAAACGTTAATATGATTCTTAATCGGAAAAAGCCAATGGAAGCTTTCAATGCTGTAAAGTCCAGTTTGCTCAAGCTCCATATCAATTTCAGCACAGTCAAAGAGCCGAGCGCTCTTCAATTTCGGGTCGATGGACAAACAGTGATATCGGCATTTGGAGTGAATCGGGATGGAATGAGCTCACAATCCTGTTAACTGTCATAACTATTAACAGACTGCATAAAGCAAGAATCCATTTTAGGATTTAACTGCATGTAATAATCGAATTAAGTGTATATATTTAGCAATATAAAAGGTTACTTCTGAAGTATCATTGTTTTCCATTGAAAAATCCGGTGGCATCAGAGCCAGGAATCGACACCAGGATCTCTCTATTAGTAGTCGCGCCTGCGAGCACTCGACCAATGCGGTAGTCAACGAGGTTTTCGTATTACATATTTTTTATCCATGGGCTTTATTATTATTATATAACTAAGTTATATACGATATAAAATCCGTGAAGATATGCTTTCGTATTTTATTAATTTTGTGCATCTGAAAGTGAGTTTGTACTAACAATTGTGTCTATCATCTCCACATAAATCCCGTTATTTATATTACCTTTTGACACCGTCGAAAACATTTTAATGCTCATTTGGTGCTATATATTACAAAGTTATTCACTTTTATGCTAATTTTGTCTCATTATTTCCTTACTTACATATTATAAATGACTAATATTATTGTAGTCGCGTTAGCTAAATCATCGATTTATATTAATATTAATTGTTTTACTTCATACTCTAAGTTTTAATTACTTGCTATAAAGCATAACTTCTGAATAAGACTTTATATCATAAAAGTTCTACATATAATTTCATAAATATTGGTAAACATACATATATTTATATGTGGACGTAAACAAAATTTTTAAAAGCATTAAAAGCATTTAAAAGCATTTATAAAAAGTCACCACTCATAGACATTTGTTTCCCATGGCTCTGTTTTTGTAATGTTAACAAATTATTGATACTTGACTATTGCATATAGAAGTTATAGTTGTAGATATCATATATAGAACTCTCCGAAACCGACATGCTTGTATGAAAAGAGCGATGAATGTGGAAGAAGCACGGAAAGTCGGCAAGGATAAAGATATTTTTCACTCTGCGCTCTTTGCCTACCCAATAAGGCACCTGGTGTGAACATACGTATGTGTGTACTGTTGGAGAAAAGGATGTGGGTGCTCTATAAATATCATTGACATCCAGATTGGTAAGTCAACATTGATATTAAGCGATAAAGATTGAATCTGTATTGACAGTGCCGTCTAATTTTATCAGAGCTCTCCGGTACTAAGCCAACATGATATGCGTACATGATAAGTAAAATCACTATTAACTGTATGTATGAATAATGTAAACGAAACGTATATATCTATCGATTTGTCTATTAAATAACGTCTTCACAGATTATGGTCTTTTTGGCGTAGTGTATCAGAAATTAAAAAATAAGTCATGTTACCATAACACCACCAAGTTCTGGTTAAAACGAAGTAACACTGATGAAAATATATTTTTAGGCTTGCACTTCTTTGCAAACCAATAGATAAGACCACTTGAATGTATAGGTATTGCTTTATTATTTTATGAATATATTCCTTGTAAGTATTTATTTCTCTCGTATTGCACACGTTATCAGAATGTAATCTTAACGAGGCGGAACAGCGATGGAAGGAAATCGAAAACATATTTTTTTCTTCTACTTTGCATTGGATAACATCAGACATGAATCCACTTCGCAAACATCCATCGGATCTCGTTCTATAAAAAGTTGATATACCAGCTATTTACGCGACTGCACGACTGGATCTAAGCCTAACTTGACATGGAAATTATGGAAATGTATACGAAACTAATTGATATATGTGATACGTATAAACCTTGCAATTCTTGCATGATTGCTGCGTCGTATGCATCAAAACTTTAACATCTCGGTATGTCGCTCGCAATGTATATTGCGCGTTGATTCGTTTCCAAACGGTTGAAATTCGATTGATGATAGACGCAAAAACTATAGCATATGTAGCGACCATTTAGCATTCAACTATTAGAACGTGCTTCGGCTGCTCTAATTGTCAGTCACAAGTTTTTTATCTGATGTTAAATTCTGAATGGCTGGACTTGGCCTTGATTCTCATGTAAATGAAAAGATATCGTGATGAATATATTTCGCAACTAGTACAGTCACAGACAAACGGGCGAACGTACGGACGAACATACAGACAGATTTTGAAATAATAGATAAGTTGTTAAAAATAATAATGTTGTAACAATGAGCCGTATACGTATAAAATGCATTACATTAAAAAACGATGTATTATGTACGTATTCACTATGTATCATACACATTTCCATGTATATTTTTACTTCATTCCTAAGCTGTATAGTATCTACGAGTAGGAGCTGTGATTGCACAAGGACCCTCGCTAATAGCTAAAGCTCCTTATCAAACAATACGCGAGCATAAAACATAATGCTTTCACTCTGTGCCCGTTGTGCCCACGCATAAATTGAGTTAAGTGCCCAATTTATGCATAATGATAATAATATTATTAGTGCCAAATATTAAATATACACCTACGACTAATTTGATTACAAAATAAAATTAAATGTGCTATTACTAATTATTAACACAATTATCTTGTTATGTATTTCGTGTTGGGTGGATTAAGTTAAGGTTTTCCTTTATTTATTAAGTATTTTTATACTTCAAAAACAATAATATAAACAAATTCCATTAAATGATACACAAGTAGGTATCAGTAGTGGTAATGTTTCGTTTAGTCTTTGAGTTCTGGGTTCAACTCCCAGTGGGAGCAAATATGTATTTGTATCTAGCCGTTATACCAATGGACTTAAATAGTAAATTAAATGTATAACGAATTCATAACGTATTTATAATAAGTAATGATTTACTGGAACTTTCAAAGACGTTATATTTCCAGAACATTATAATATCAAATATAGGAAAAAACATATTTGCATATTAAATTGAATTATATTTCAATATGCAAAATATGTGTAATACGCTACCAAGTAAATATAAATACTTTAATCACTATATTCCTAATTTTAATACCGAGCTGGTATTAAATAGGAATCTTTGACAATAATTTAACTTGACCGCAACAAGTGTCATACATACGAATGCCGGTAATACTATTTACGTCAAATGTATCCGAGTTAGTAGACTAGTTTTGCAATGAGCGCTTTCAATTTTAACATCCATTGCGTAAGGCGAGAGGTTAAGAAGAGCAAGTTATGCAATTGCCCACTAAAGCCTCACAAATCATAAACTGCAGCTACAGTCGAGTCAATTCAATTCAATCTAGACCAATATATGATATATCTATTTCACTTACCTACTGATATATCATTAATGAAGTTGACTGCGTGTATGAAAAACATTTGTTAAATTATGTACAGGTATAGAGGTACCTCACGTATAATTTTCGTAAGAGTTCGACTAAGTACTATCTGTAGAAAAGTTGCCAGGTTTTGTTAAATCATTGCAGATTACCAACTTTTATTAGCAAGCCGTTGTTAAGGAACGGAAATGACATAATTGAAGAGACAGGGTAAAGGCAGTGCTACACATACTTAAGAGAAGGAATTCAAAATTTTCCGTTTATTTCTTCTAGCAGTTTCGGATCTAATCGAGAGCCTTCTTTGTGAGATTCTATTAGTTGCAGTGAGGTCACAGTGGTCACGACAATATCTCCGTGTAAGCCGACATCTATAGAGATGTATTTGTGTATATAAAACTCATATGTACATACTTATATATAAACTCGTTCAGTTGGGAATAAAAAGTCTATTATAAGTTCGATCTATCAAAAGTTTTTCAATATAGGTAGATACTTCAACAAAACACACATTCCTAGAACTGTACGGAGAACACAATAACAGGCAAAAAATCCTATTAATAAACTCAATCGTTATCATCCTAAGGAAAAAGTTCACAAGCCAATGTAAAATGTTTATATAAATATGTACGTATAAATGTATAAATTGAGATGATACCAGAGCAAGTGAACACCGTACCACAAATATCCGGCGCCGTCGAGACAAAACCATTAACGAGCTGAATATCACGTGGAGCCCGCAACGCCCTAGGGATGTTACTATTAAGCTGGCTAATAGAATATTAGCAACGATCTGATATAACTTATTGTTATTGTAACACAAACAAATACATCTAACTATAAGTATTGTAGCGGACTGTGAAATCGCCGCCGATCATATTCCCACAGTAAATAAAAGGTGCTAGC
>DWFV01002099.1:0-10257 GCA_018246775.1 Parelbella machaon machaon | reverse complement strand
GGCACAATTGCAGACTCCGAGCCACTACTAGAAATTCTAAATTAGAAAAATCTAATAGCACCCGACCTGAGATTTGAACCCAGGACCTTCCGATCGGCAGTCGCGCTTGCAACCACTCGATCAACGAGGCAGTCGAATAATACTAATAATTATTAGTAATGATTGTCAGCCGGGTAAGGAAATAAGGAGATATGTAAAAAAAATCCCAAATATTATGAATAAAATTTAATTGGTAATAAATTTAAAAAATACCCACAAATTCTATCGGCCATCGACAATAAAAGCTAGCTGCACTTGTTAAAATGTAAAATAACATCGAATGGCGAAGTGTTCGCACATCGTGTTTGTTGAGCAGATTGCAAGGACACCTTCTAGGTGGTAATAAAAACTTCGTTTACACCCGCTCCATTACAATGTTCAAGTCTTAAGATTTTCCTTATAAAAGCGAATACTCCGCATTTTAATTACAGTGTATTGATAATTTAATGTAACAACATATCGCGGTAGGAAATTTTTAGGGAAACAATAGTGAAAATAAGGGTATGTTGTAAATATCGTCTAATGTCTTCTAAATATCTGCTGACGTCTCCTCGCCCGGCTATCTGATGCAAATGTAGGCTTGAATGAAGCCTCTGTTGTGGTAACCAGACAGCTGATAAGCTGCAATTATATATATTAATATAAGTATTTAAAAAGGAATACTAGGGCCGGGCAACGAACCCAGAAGCTCCCTGAGGATCTGAGGTCCTCGCTGAGGATAGTCCATCAGTCGCCCTTGCAGACGCTCGACCAACGAGGCAGTCTACAGCAACTAAGGTACAATGTGCTGAATAAATATTCAAGACCATGAATATACTTATATACTATAGTATACATCTTGTAAATAAATTCACCGTGAAAGCGAACTCTATCTTTGTACAGCTTAAATAAATACTCGACGTGCCAGTCTCTACTAGTCTGAACTGCGATATTATTGTAGCGCTTAAGCACGGACGAATTAATTCCTTGCTCTACCAAGATTAGACGGCTTTAACCGTAAAGTGTTAACAGCGAAAATAGTAGAAACCATAGTTATAGTTATCTAGTCAGGTATCGTTACCTAGTTAGGCATTCAGGATACCGAAAAATGTTTTAAGGATTCCTTTTGGCATTCCATAGAAGATTAAAAGCAGTGACAGATTTTTAGGAACGTTATCTCATATTTCCTTAGCCTTGTTAGAGGTCTTACTGCTGATAAGACGTAATGATTTACTAGTGATAACGATCAGACGTGAATCATTGTGGGCAGCGGTACCCGCCGTACCTACGAACAAATATCGTTAAAACAATTCAATACAATACGATTTACTTTACTGCGTACACAGTAAAAACTTTCTAACTACATTGGGTATTTACGCACTTATAGTAGTTAGAAATGTGTTAACATCGCACGAGTGACGGTAGTGGAGAAATAATTATGTACAGACAAAATAGTAACGAAGCTCCTTGCGCCTGAATAAATATATCTACCTTTAGAAAAGGTTTTGTTCAATTTTACTGTAAAAACATTAGCGAGTGACTTCGATGTTTTATAAAAAGGCTGGAGGACACGGCACGATGGGCCCTATTAGGGGAGGCATATGTCCAGCAGAAGACTGAGATAGGCTGATGATGACAATAAATAGGGTTAGCCTAGGCCATCACCATCAACGCGTATATAGTCCCACAAATGAACTTGGGGAATCCTAAATAATGTAACATTGAACAGTCCAAAGATTATATTGCAGTATTACGCGTATAGCTCATGACTACAAAACGAGATTCACAGAGCGGACAGCTTAAGGCAGGTTCAGTCGGTATTTAAGCGCGCGGCACACCGCATCATTATCTCCGCTGAGGGTCACTTAAGAGGTTAGCGCCTTGCTACGTGCCTGCTTTTGTCTGGATTGTACAATCGTCAGAATCAACCGCACATGTCTTACGGTGATACATGCGAATTCATTTGCGTTGTTTGTGGTACTATTGTAAATATTTTATAAATATTTATTAAACGTATTACATAATAACATGTTTATATTTCCTCGAAATGGTAGGCCGAGGAATGTAGTACACTCCCACCATTCACCAGTTATGTTGGAAGTCCCACCGTAGAATAGAGGGTGAGTGGGAGTTAAAAAACTCCATAATACTGTACCCTGACCCAGGAATCGAGCCCAGAATCTATTGATCGGCAATCGCGTTTGCAACCACTCGACCAACGAGACAGCCCATAAAGTATTTCTAACATATTTTTTATTGGAATTTAAATTAAATTGTCGCAAACCTATCCTTGTTGTGTAAGCCCAACACATTTTCGCAAGTCGGAGGGTAGTTCATATTATATCATTAGTGACTGCTAATAACTTTCCTCGCAACCGCAGCTCTGCCGTGACTATGACGTACGCAACTGGGCAAGTTTATACTGTTATTGGAAGTAAAGTAAAAAGATACACAGTATGTACTATAAAATAAGAACAACTATCATAGACATTATTTTGAAATGAGAATAATTTTCGTCGACCTCAAGAAAAGTAAGATTTTACATAAAACACTGTATCTAAGATGTCCTCCTATAAATTGCATGTATGTATGTATGTGATGGGTGTGTGCATTGTATGCTTAATTTCATTCAAAAACAAAGCGTGCACTGTTAAATGTAGAACTAGTGCATGAGACCTAAGCCGAGTTCAATAATAATAATGTAGTTGAACTGCTGAAACTGTAATTTTAGACGGGTTTAATAGTTCAATAGTGCTCGATAAATTATTTACTTAATGGCACGGCAGCCGAACTTGTAATTATAGAGTGTGGTTCAATAGAAGCGCAGAAAGCATTATGACTGGTCAAGTTTGATAGCGTCTAACATTGCGGCGTACCGCTCCGAGCCTTAAGGTTTCAAAGGAGAACAAACGGAAAGCGTAGACATTTGTAATAGATTGAATAATGATTATCTAATACTAGGTCAAAAGTCCAATATTCGACAGTGGAACGATAAAATGATAATCACGATAAGTCGAAAATCGACTCTGAAAATTAAAGCGATGCCATATTTTTTGTTCTTTGACGTTTTAACTCACGAGATGTTTCAAATTAATTTCAAACGAGCTGCTTTGTGTGATTGTAACAATATTAGTGCGAAACAATTACTTTTACATTTTACATTGAGATCATTCATTAAATGTTTAATTAATTTAATTGTAATTAAAAAGCAAAGCTAGGAAATTCATTCCATTATGAAGTCAGTGGCTTCTACTTGAATAAATATTCCATTCGTATCTCCGACTCGCGGTTCGGATACTTTGTAAGTAGGGAGTAAAACTTCTTAATTTTTAATCCAACTTGGACACAATTTGCACTAACCGAAAATTGTTCCACGTTTGGTTTAAATAACAGAATTAAAAGAATATTTATTTGTCACAGGCTATTGGCACGCTCATTGCATACTCCATTGAGTATGCCATGAGCATTGAGTTACCTTACTGTTTCATTAAAATGTACCTACCTAATCCAAGCGCTGGCAATGTTATACAGGAAGACCTTAACCATTTTCCAGTATATTTTATAAAAATATGATGTAAAGTATGAAACGTTTCGTGAGATTCAAATGTTTCTGGATAAAAGTGAAACTTTATTTTGACACTTCGCTCGTACTGACGTTGAAGTATTTTTTATCAGTTAATTTTCACAATTAATTTCAGTGACATTTAGCAAATAATCTTATTTTTATAGTCGTGAAAAGTAATTTAGATAATTCGCGCTCAGACCGTGATAGACTTCGGTCTCATTTATTACGCAATCCGTTAAAAGGTAATCGTTCTGAAATATTTTTATAAGTGTTAACTGTTAAAGAATTTCATCATTGTTATGAGAAAAATTAACATATATAGATATTAAGTTATCTAAAAGTTCCTAATAAAGTTGGACTTTTTTCTGGATTTTTTTAAAACGCATGTAATAAACGTGACGTCACACACATAATCTCCGAAGAGGTAGGCCGAGTGCAGTAGGTATACTACCATATTTCATCATATTTATATTACGTTCAATCATGGAATAGATGGTTAGCCCATTTCCATGCATAGAACACAAATCCAGATACGCACCTACTACCAGGATTTTTAAAATATTAACAAATAATCTTATGAGCTTTATTAAGAAGGTAGACAGATATATGATTAACATTATTAACAGTTATAAGCGAATTATATCCTAACAATATTTACTCTTCAGGGTATGGATGCAGTTGCCGAGGGAGACCAAGACTTACTTATCTTGACCAAATAGGTCCGATTCTGGCTGATGCGGAAATCAGAAATTTCCAAAACCTGCGAGCTTATATGAAGCAAGTAATAAATGGTGAAGAAGCTCGTTAGGTTCGTAAAGATAAAAGTATTTGGCGTTCGGTTCTCTCTGCCAACCACTATAGGAGTTTTACTATGTAAGAAAACAAATTAAATTATAGGTATTTTTAAAGGGTATGTTACATAATACTGTAAATTTAACTCAAAACTACCCGATGATTTTCATGATGATATCGCACAAAGAAATATGCTACGTCAATACAACATAACTTACAAGCAAAGTAAATACTGTTATTTAACTATTAATGTGTAACTTCCATCAAAGAAAAACATTCAGTACTCTATCTGGATACTTGTAGCAACAATTATCAAAAGAAACCAAATAAAAATACTAGCTTTTGACCGTTGGAAACCAATATGGGTATCTGCTAGCTCTTACGACCCGCGACGGTGTATGCAATACCGTGACACAAGTTCAGACGTGTGATCGGCTTATCTTTCCCTTTGCACACTCCCTGTTATGTCCTATACTTTCGCTAATATAACGTCTGACACTACCGTACCCTGGCATAAACGTACCCAGTATACCTACGTTATAAACGGTGTTCAACGGTCGGGCACAGTGGGGTCCAGTACAATAGATTATAAGAGCTACATTGTGACTGAGGGATTTGCGTGTGGCAATCGAGATAGACGGTGGCGAAAACGTTATTCTGTTCCTTGTCAGTGTCATCTGACTGCGATAACCTGTTTGTATGGTGTTTATTTTTAGATAAGTTATTATTTCCTTTATTGTTATTGACATCTTGTGTTTTTTTATTGCTAATGTTGTACGATTTTGTAAATAGTTATAAATTGTTTAAATATATGTGAATAAAGCACAATTGCTTTTATCTCTTTAAATTGTGAAATACCTTCTCCTGACACACGCTGTAGGGTAGATCTTTGTAATTTTATTTATATAGATCAATCCTTTCAATGTTTTTTCTTCTCATCTTAGTTCTATTCATCCTTTTATCCATTATTCATAATCCTTGCATAAAGATCGAAATACTGCTATATTTTCTTCACTCGTCATGATTACTCAATATTATCAACAACCTCTTTACCATTCCCGTATCCGAAAGAGGTCGCCTCTCAGAATGAGAAAAGTTAAGAACATAGTCTGCTACCGTGGCCATGTTTGTATTGGTAGATTTCCCACGCCTTAGAGAAAATTGTGGAGAATTCCGTGAGAGTGTTACCAGAATGTTTTCCTTCACCGGTGTAGCAAGTAATATTCTATATCGAATATAGCGATTGTCTTTGTAATGTCAAATGTTCCTGGCAGGGTACGAACCCCAGACCACTAGAATTGAAGAGTGAAATCTGAACCTCTTATTAAGTACTTTAACCTGTTGAATATGAAATGTGAGGTAGACGTTATAGTGGTTAAATAAAACATACTTTTAATACTCGTAGCTTGTCAGACTTAACCTGGTCCGCTAACTGTGATAAATGTGTCTGGTCATAAATATACCTAACTCATTCTGGGGATACATGTTCGCAGGTTTAATTTTTTACGTGACGCGGCCTGCGTTTTCACTAAACTAAACTCTCTAATTGACATCCTGCACCAAGAAACGTTAAATAAGACTGTGGAAGTATTAAAGAATGAATTTTTTTTTTTTAGATGTTTTATAGACCTCGTTATTTTAGAAAAAAGTAAGAATGAAGTAAATATAGTTGTAATCCTTTGGCTGGGTACTTTTCGGCAATTATATGTGTGCGAAATATTTCATAATCCTTATAATGTCACGCCTCTATTTCCCCGATGGGTAGGCAGAAGAGTGTAGTAAATGCTATACTATACGAGCCACATGGAATAGAGGGCAAGCCTAAGATCACATTTCTTATCGTATTCAATAGTGCTATTAAGCGTCAGTAGTGGCTATATTTGTGATACTTTGACTGTAGTGTCCTGGACTTTACAGATGTGGTGTCTTTCTACATAAGTGTGCATATAAGTGTTATGATGACACGAAGATCGTCGAAGTACTGCTCGTCGCCGACAGGAACAGCTCATAGTCCGTTGACTCCATCGTATGTCTCTTCGAAGCAGCGTCGACGACTGAACCCTGCGCAACTACATACTTACCCCACGGTTCATACTGATCTCTTACATCAAAAGCTTAATCAAACTGTGTGAATAAAATGATCTAATGTAACTTTCGTTGCTAAAATGACATTCCAAATAGAACCGAATCTCGTGAAATTGTACTGAAATTGACTTGCATTGTTCGAGTTTCGTCAGTTCCACTTATTGTTCTAAATGTGAGACGTCTGTGGTATGTACGGTCAATAATAAATCTTTATAATTGCTTTACCAAATTTACTTTGTTGTGACTAATATGAACGTGTTTTTTCTATTTTATGCTAATGGTAATATGTTAAAATTTTTCATTTGATTTTCGATTGAATTTCTATTGGCTTAAATATTTTTAATTCATATGAAGACAAGGACCATAGATACATGTAAGGTGTTGAGTCCGTGCAATATTTATATTACTTATTATACTTGAATGATGTATATGGTATGTGTTATTAATATACGTTTCGTACTAATCATAATTCGTTTGTGCTTGGTAACTTATATTTTCTTACTAATAGGTATACTTACTTATGACATTGTAACTGTGAATAAATTATAATACACAAATTTGTTCATCATATACCACAGATAAATAATTTGATTGAATATTTATCATCTAATTTTAAACAAACGTATGTCATTTTCGTAATTAAAAAATAAGTGTGTTAAAACAATGTGGGACAAATGTGTAAATACAGTGTGGAACGAAAAGACGTCTAAGAGGGTTGTTAGGGAAGTACAGTTAAAACAAAGGGGTGATTTGGATGCCGAAATTTATTAGAGAAAATCAATGGATACAGTTTAGAAATGCCAATGGGGATACAGCCAAAACATTATCATATGATGCGACTTAGCTATTGAGAAGACGGACGGAAGTAAACATAGTTCAGTTTGTATTTTTAGTGAATGTTGACATATCCATTAATTTATCAGAAAACGACCTAAATTTCCGCCATCTCACAGTAGACTCTTCGTAAACTGGGTTAAATGTAGTGTTACCGATGTACCTACATATAGATCATCATCAGTGACTAGTTCAGTGATATAATGTACCTAAATCTTAAATACCATATATACATTCTGTCATTAATATACTATTAGTATTAATTTAATCTGAAATTGAAAAATCACACTTCTAAACCTAAGTATTATGAACGCTACATTTGTTTGTTTCCTTTTTTTGTTTACATTTTTTATATTTTTGAATGTCTACATTAATCTAATATTAAAATTATTTATTATGAAATAATTACTATGAAAGCCACATTTTTTTCTTTCATTTTTCTTTTTTATTGTTTTTTTTTTTACTTATTTTCGTAGTTTTTTTAGTTTTTTCAACTAATCTTATATTATAAACCTTAATTATGAAATAATTACTATGAAAGCCACATTTTTTTTCTTTCATTTTCCTTTTTTATTGTTTTTTTTTACTTATTTTCGTAGTTTTTTTAGTTTTTTCAACTAAGCTTATATTATAAACCATAATTATGAACTAATTACTATGAAAGCTACACTTTATTTGCTTTTTTTAAAATTAAATTTTGATTTTTTTAATTCTTATTATTATTAAGCAAGCAAAAGTTACAGCGACAGTAGTGGTTTTGATTATAAGTAGGACATTTATCTAATAGTAAGTAGTTTTCCAACGACCTCTGACAATGTTACGTTGATTAGTTTCAAAAATGTTCGGTCATGATATTCAAATGTTGAGGCCGGCCAATGAAGGCAAGGATATGCGTGTGGCTCTGATGGTGAAAGTTTCAATCTTGGTTTGAATATTATATTTTGCTCATACTAACTCCTAATTAGTCATGTTAGGCTAGATCGTAATCATAAAAGACGTCCTTAATTAGGATATCTTAGTACAAAAAAAAAAATACTAACTCCAATCCGGCCGGCTGGCTAAGGCAAGCTCAGATTACGGAGTACCTAATACTATTTGTAAAAGTATCTATTTCTACTAAGAACTACAATATAATTAGCAAAACTTATCATTAATCTAAACTACATTACGATTCCGTAAGAATTATGGTAGCTACTTCCAAGTGTTACTTTGGTTTTTATTAAGTTTAAGATATCGTTTATAATTATATAGATATTATCGATATTGTTAACAACGAGTTATATTCAATTATGTTTCTTGACATCGTTCAAAGTTTCACTTATCAGGTAAGTTAATGTTTTTAGCACTTTATATCACTTATTAGCACATTTTCAATGGCTAATCCACCACTATCTTGTCTGTTCAGATTGTCTGACGTCTTAGTCGCATCCGGATTGTCTGAAACAATCGAAATATTATCATATATAATGATAATAATAATAATTTATTTCCAAGCAATATAGTACAATATTGCCTCGTTGGTCGAGTGGTTACAAGGGCGACTGCCGAACGGAAGGTCCTGAGTTCAAATCCAGGGTCGGGTACTATTAGAATTTTCTAATTTAAAATGTCTAGTAGTGACTCGGAGTCTGCATATGTACCCGATGTATGGCAATAGGTTCACCACCTATTCCATGGGGCTTAAACGTAACTGGTGGATCGTGGGAGTGTACTACACTCCTCTGCCTACCCCTTCGGGGATTAAAGGCATGAGGTTATATTATAGTATAATACACACTTATCATTTTAAAATCATTGGTGACGAGACATTAGGCTAACACAAACAATGATATAACGTTAACTGAACACTAATATCTGTTGTAAGATAAAATTTGTGTTATCGCTTCTAAATATTTAGAAGCTTTAATTTCGATGGTTTGAAATCATTTCACTCAACATTACCTTAATATTTTTCTTAATTAATTAAATATTGTGGATATTTAAGGAGCTGGTCTGTATTTACATTCGCATAAGTTATTTACTGTTTCCTGACTTTAAACCATCGATAGCGATTGTTACTACTTATTATTACTATTATATGACCATGACATATACTTTACGGGGTAGGAAGAGAACAGAGGGTGTTAATATTATTGTTTAGTGAAAGTTAACTGGAATGTATGTAATCCGGAAGTAAGAAGCAAGAACCAGTTTTTAACATCGTATTTTTAGCTAAAAATATAGTTGTTTGGTCTATAAGGTCAACGCGGCTTCTCCTGCACTTTCGAAAAAGTAGTGTTTCTTACCATATTAAGCCACTAGGTGGAGTCTCCGCAGTGGTCTTGCGGGAACTACTGCATGTTGCATTGCGCTGACCGCCAGCTTTATATATTAGGCTGGTGTGGGCGGGACATTCAGGTTGACCGGTGTTCTTCCGCCTGGGAAAATATCAATGAATGAGGGCTAGCCGGGAAAAAGTTACATTTTACTTGTAGAACTATAGACGGACTTTATAATCATATTAACTCTTCATAGGTTAGCTGGCTAAATTCAACATTGATGTGGATGCTCTTAATCAAAGACCTTAACTATCGTGCAGAGAATGTATACAATAGATATCAATACTTCTCTTACTTCTAATTTTTCAATCATACTATTTCTGAAGACCGTGATACTTACACACCTTTGTCATATTGTTTCCACATTGACTTACAGTCGGAGCTCTTTGTAAGCATTTTGTTAGTTTACCTGAAGCTGTTTATAAAATAAATTATGTGGAGTATGTAAAAGCATGTATATTGGTCTGACGACATTCTGTCGTGTTTCATTACTTAATGTTTATTAGGTCGGTAGCTTCATAGTTACCTTCTTATTTGTCTCCTTTCGACTGTAGCTTCTCCTGACTGATCAGGGAAAGGAGCGTGGTTATACCGCCACGCGTCGGTCGCCAGGGCCTCGTCGGTTATCTAGCAGGGAGCACCGCG
>DWFV01002098.1:0-10258 GCA_018246775.1 Parelbella machaon machaon | reverse complement strand
CGCGCGCGAAGCTGCGCGTCGGTGAGTGAGTGAGTGAACGGTGAACGGTGAGCGAGTGAGCGACGTTTGGAAAAACGCGGGTAATGGAGCTTGAGAAGCCTTTATAACAATGATAATATGTTACCTCAAAATTAAATTCGAAATAAGAAACAATTAAAATTTAACAATTGCAAAAAAAAACCTCTCCGATTCTTTCTCTTTATACAGGCGTTTACAAATTATCTCTAGATTATTGTAATACATATTTAGAATATTACTTAATAGTTTTTGGCAAACGTCGAAACTACCGAAACAATATATCACTACTCCGTAAAACACACACTAACTCTAACTTCAGGGTATTGCACCTTACATTTTCATCACGATGAACTAATTACTTACTAAAATCTTAAATCACATTGTCGTCACATAACGCATCCTTGGAAAAAACTATACAACTTAATAAAGAAAATAATTTAAAAATTTCTATTCGAAGGTAACATTGTATTTAAAGTCAAATTAGTACTTCTGTACAGCTTAACTACTTTTCCTAACGTCTGACAACTTATTTTGAACTTAAGTTACTATTTTAAGAGTACTCGAGGTAACTATACTCGTACAATATGGTAATATTAGAGATATTGGCTCTGTGTCGTATTACATGGGTTTGTTTCTTTCCTAGAACATTTCACATTACACTTAGTCTGAACATACAAACAGACACGCATCTTCCTATGTACATGACGTAATAACAAATAATAACTTTTATATTTGTTATAAAAGTACCTGTTTCTGGGAGCTATTAGTTGGATTCACTTTTTGGAAAATTCAAAAAATGTATTTTATAAATTCGTTTCATGTATATTGACGATTTATTTTAGAAATATGGGTCCGTTCAAATAGATGGAATGATCGTATTAAAAAATTGAACCTCAGCACATTTTATTAGTCTATTTTTAAATTTTAATTAGTTTTATGGCAAGAGAATGTTTAAACGTCTTATGAAACAGAAATATAAAAATAGACTTCTTTGCAATGCGCGAAAATTCAATTAAAATCTTCTCTGCTCTCTGAACCGGTCTATTTGAAAGGACCCCAAAGAGTTGGACGAGTTAAAAAACTTTGAGATGTTTAAGTGATGACTCATTAAGATCTTTATAAAATATGTAAATATTGATGTAACACAATAAAGTAATTAGAGATTTATTAATTATAAAGTCCATAGTTTATATGAAAAATCGTATTGACAATCTTTACTTTTCTCCTACGATTTACTTTTCTTGTACGTTATAATAATCGTATATCTTTTGATAATTTAATCACATTGAAACATTATGTATCATTATGTATATTTTAAGTCAATATCAATAGAAATTCGCTTAAAGTATTGGTACGAAACAAGAAAGCGTCAAAAAAATTTAAAAAAATGATGGAATTCACTTCTTATTTAATCATTTTATTATATGTATACCATGTAAGTCACATAAACTTAAACATTCCTACAAAAATCTTATAGATGACTCCAGATATCCATAAAGTTTTAAATCTTAAGGTGAGTTAGACTACTAATAATATAAATGTCAGTAAGATTTATTTGTTCGTGTGCAGCCTATTAAAGCTGCCCGCCAGCCCGCGACCTGCGAACAAAGGGCGATGAGCTATGACAGTGGAAGCAGTTGTGAGGGTGTGTGGGGGTGGCGGCACACCGCCAGAGGGCGGAGCCGTAGATCGCAACTACACATATAAAATAGAATATCTGTATAAATCGTTTTTTTGGAAGCTATCTAAGTAAGAATCTTTTTTAGTCAAACTTAGAAGCACCCATTATGTATAGCGGGGCTCCCTAGCACAGTTATCTTATATATTCAAAAGGGGGTTACGTATAAGAATTAATGTTTAATGTGTACAAGATTTTAAAATAAGCTTTATTGTTACAAATTAATGAAGCAAGAGTGTCACCGGTGCTTCCCGCAGATGGACCGGTGGTCATACGTAATCATGCTTTATTGGGTACAAATACGAGATAGTAGAATGATGACAAAGGATTAAATACCTCGTCCGTGGCCCGCGGTGAGCTTCGGGAAGTTCCCTTCAGTGAGCTCGGGTGCCGGGCGGAAGTTTTGAGAATCTGTAGAAGAATACAAACAGTATGAGATTATAGAAACAACAACAGAAAATATATCACAGAAGCATCCATTGTAATCAATATTAAAGTCTATCAAAGGATAGGACAAAATGCAGTAGGCGTTCGTACTACGATTCCTTCCAAACCAACCATTCGCAGTCATGAGAACCGGAATGGAGTACACATATATATATGCATCATGAAATAAAATATAAATACTGAAAACCATATAAAATATATACTAGAGATTGCAAAAAGGAGATAAAGAAATGTAGGAAAGGTCAATACCTTTAAGACGAAAGTTGAACAGGAATAAGAGGAAGTTTAACCATATACAATTATATGGTTAAACTTGCTGGTATTTTATACTTAACCATTTAATAATTACAAATAGTCACATTGCATATACTCACAGTCCGTCTTTGGCATACGTGGAGCTCTCATCTCTTTCTTCGTGTGACCTGGGAACGAATTATAATAAAATATCGCTCATTTGCGACTACAGTGTAACATCTCAAAAACACTATATTTCAAAAAACAGTTCAGAAAGTTTGAAATCATAATTATTCTATATCTATTACATTGATTTTTTAAATTTGTGTTAAGATTGCAATTCGTGATTGATAATAATTTTTATTAAGTATACAAGCTGGACCACGATGCATGCTATCTTAACCAACAATGAAGGCAATACTTGGTTTTAAGTATTATATTTGTACAATTTGCAATCGGTATGTATGTGTTGTTGGTTATTATTATTATTATATAAATATATAGGTTAAATCTACTTACTGTCCGTCGTTGAATTGAGCGACAAAGTGTCATTGAAACTGTCACTAACCGTGGACGTGTTGCACATTGAGAGATCCTGCGAGACAGAAGCCGGTTGAATATTGAAAAAAAAAAACTTATATATAATCTATATATAAGGGTTACTTCATACTTGTAACAGCCCGACTTACTAACTGAATATTTAAAAAAAATTTAAGGGTCATATATGCATAATATATTATGTTAAGAGTGAGTAATCACTGATACCTCATAGTAAGTTCACTCGAATGAACAATTATTGTTTAAATTTGAGTTGATTTAAAATAGAGTCATCTCAGTTAATGAAAGCAGTAAGTTTTTTAAACAATTTTAAAAATATTTTAAATAAAAACACAGTACCAGAGCGCCGGCGACTGTAGGGCCCAGCCGTGTCTTTTTCTGTTCTTTGTATATGAGAATGCTCTGAAAATAAAATAACATATTAGTAACGCACAAAACCGGATATTAGGACGTGTGTACGATTCGCCCAGGGGAGTACCACTGCTGCAGTTATTACGGCCCTGAAGCAGTTGTCACTATAACAGTTTGTGTTTAATTCTAAAGAGTATTATTGCCGTTTTCGTCAGGACCACCAAGTCCTTAGAAGTGGGAACGCGTCTGCGAGTCGCCTCAAATAGAACAGATACATAAATTTACTAACTGCACTTATAACATGTACTAATCACGCCAATAAAACTAACAACTGCTATTTCTGCAGTTCCTTTATCAATTCAAAACCAATAATCGTATTAGTCATTTATAGGTACAAAGCGGACCAACTGACACTAATAGCCCTATCCCAACATTCCTATTTGAGGTCCTATATGTGACAAAACAGATATCTTCTCGATCTCATGTGAGAATTCAGTTCCAATTTGAGATTGGATGAAGAAAAACAAAACTGGAATAGTTGGACTGTAATTTTCATATGTATCTATCTACCTTATGAACACATTGTTAACAAATAACATATCATATCTTGTCATCCTACATATATAATCTGGCCAGCCTCTCCCCACCACCTCACCCCCATACAAGCCATTGGGTAGCGACATTCTTGCCTTTCAAGACAACAAAGTAAATAATGAAGTAACCTGCATGTCATAGTCGAAGGGCAGATGTTTCCCGGGCACCATGTCCACGCCGGCGACGGGGCAGCAGCTGTCCAGCACGGTGTAGGCGAGCCGCTTGGTGCGCGACATGCTGCACTCGATGGACTTGTCCACTTCCTCATGGTGCTGGAATGATATATGGCCACCGCACACACATCTTGATATGCTTATCTACTTTCAGTGCTGGAGTCTTGTGTTGTACTTTTTTTCTTATCAATAACTTGATCAATAAAATCTTTAGATTCTGAATCTGCTGTCAAACCAGATAAGTGTATTATCACAATTTTAAGTCTTTATGAAGAAAGGGATGGATGATTAAGTGTTCTCTATCTACCCTGTAAGGGACCTGACGTGCAACATAATAAAAATACTTTATTAGATGTGATGTTTATAGACAAACAAATTAAAACACACAGTATGACTGTCTCCTTGGTTTAGTGGTTGCAAGAGAAATTGCTGATCTAGAGATCCTGGGTTCAACCTCCTGGTCAGATGGTGTTGGTCTTCTCTTACTTAAAAATTCTAGTACATAATAACTAGGAGTCTGGACTTTTGTCTCTCGTATGACAATTAGATAACCCCCTATTCCTTGATGGGACATATAACATCACAGATGAGTCTTGGGATTATACTAGGCTTAGTTGTTTATTTCTATGGAAATACACGGATGACGTCATTTTTATTTATTTGCTATATGCTAACTTACCGTACAGCCTATTCCAGGGGTATACTTGAAGACATCCTTTTTCAATTGTAGGAGAGCCAATGACTCCTTTGGGAAGCCCTCATCTTCACGAGTTCTGATCGCATTGATCAGCATGAAAAATAATGTGTCTAACTTGTACACTCTAAAGAGTGAGTCATCTTCCCCTGGAAATCATTAAAGAATTTTTTTTTTGTTATCTGCATACCATAATATTACATCGAAAATTATAATTTGTAATAGTTTGCCTGCGTCTCAGAGTACAGGATGCTATATATCCCTACTGATATTATATATTTCTATATTCAACATATTCCTCATACACACATATGCACATACATTCTCTTGTAGTACAGTGTAGACAATATTTATCATTATTTTTTTAAATTTTGTTTATGACTGTTACTGACCAGCATTCTTACAAGAAATGTAAATGTCTTGCAACAGTTAACATAAATTATTGTATTATCTACGGCTAAATAAAATAAACATAATACCCATTCTATTTAACATATCTACAAGAGGCTCTTTTGATATATTGATGCAGACCATCAATTAAAAATTCTATAATTTTTAAGTGCATATCTAGGTGTCAAATTGTGTACTTGACTTCATGTTAAAACACACCTGTATTTGTATACAGCTATTTTGGTATATGTTCCTGGGATTAACTTGATTTAATGCTATGGTATATTAAGGATAATTTCAGACTGCCTGCCTCGTTGGTCGAGCATTTGCAAGCGCGACTGCCGATCGGGAGGTCCTGGGTTCAAATCACGGGTCGGGTGCTATTGGATTTTTCTAATTTAGAATTTCTAGTAGTGACTCGGAGTCTGGAACTGTGCCCGGTTTATGACAATCGACTTACCACCTATTCCATGGGACGTTAGCATAAGTGGTGAAACGTGGGGTTGCACTACATTCCTCTCCCTATCCCTTCGGGGATTATAGGCGCGATGTTACGTTATATCAAGAAAATTAAATCTCTATTAAAAATGTATAGCGTTCTCAAGTTGCCTTGAGTCCTACACTATAGGCAGTGTATTATTAGGTTTCCGGCAACAAATGATTATATATTAATATATTTTTATTATAAACTTATTATTATTACAGGAAGCGATAAAGCGCACTGATTTCCTACCGATATTTTTCTCCAACAAGTGACACTCAATACGATTTCAAGTGGCTATTATAACTCTACGATAACACGAATATTAGAATTAAATGTGAGATATTAACTGTTGATACAGATAATGTTCAAGTTGTATGAAATGTTTGTACTGAGTTTTGATATGCAATATCTAGATCCTAGACACATCTCACTAATTAATGTTCCTTTTGAGGTTTTAAGCGTCACTACGATGCATATATAAGAAATATAAGTCATACCGTAAGAAGTCACGTCAAAGACTAATCTTTGAAAGTGCCAAGTATATTTTTAATAAGTGTGACCTGGACCTTATAATACGAAAGTATTCAACTTCTTGAAAAACCACTTGTATATTAAAATACGACCCGACGAGGTGCGTTAAGTACTCTGACGGCGGTGCCTTCTTAATCAGCACAGGTAGTTTTAGAGTAATCCCGTCCGTAAAAAGTAGCGATGGAAGAAATTACTATGGCTTGTTAATGTAAGCTCCGAAACAAATGACATAACAGTAATTTTGCATCATGATGGTAATAAGAAATTTGTTTTGAATAAATCAATGGTGTTCCATTGAATTATTCAAAACAATTTCAAAACGCTATGCTCGTGACCCGCTTCTTCTACTTGATTATGCAATTATATTACATCTTTGTAAGCTGGAAACGCCCTCGGAGAGGATGGAATTACTACTTATGGAATTACTATTACTAATTATGGCGTAGAGCGCTTTAATAACAAATCCATTCGCACTGGCAGGACAGGTAACTGTAATTAAGTTAAACAAGGTGAAAGCGGCCAGAACGATCAACAAACACGGCTGCAATAAAAAATACTCCTTCATACATGGATTTATTCCTCCGACCGCCCGTTAGCTACTAAACAATTGATGAGTTATTATCAGTCGGCCGCAGGCACCCAGTGCTATTCAATGACGCACCTCGACAAAAGAAAAATAATATTCACCTGCTATTATTGCGCGGGTGAATTATGAATTATTCAAAAGGCGTCGGGCGAGCGTCGTGATTTGTACAGTGTTTTGTTTCTTTGTAGGAAAAATGGGGCGATTTCGAATTTGGAATGCCCTCTCATTGTTCGCTCTGCATATCCGAGCGGATGTAACGAAGATTAAAATCTGTTATACATGACTCCTGCTACGCACCCGCTGATTACTTTTTATTGATTCGCTATTACGTTCTTCGTTTTATTTTTGACATCGCTAAGCCGAATTCGTTTACTTTGGGAATAATTAAATTACCAAAATTTAATTTGTATAAAGATGCAGCAGTGAGTATCCGAACGAAATTTCCTATATTATCCAATATTGTTAATAAAATGACGTCATTATTGAAAAGGTCAACGTCTTGTCTCACTGGAACTCACGTAAAGGACAAATAAACTTCAAGAAAGTGAGTAAACCAAGAGCCGTGACTTTGTAATGGCATTGAAAGGTACACTCCGAGGGCGTGCGATAAAGTATACAGGATTTGTGCCAATTCCCCGTGTCAGTGACGTAGTGCAACGGGACGTTTACTACCAGATAGCGTTTCCAGCGCCACGCCTCGTAGATTTATTAATGTTTGCTCGCCACTCTAGTGAGAAGCGACCCTGCAACCATTAAGCAATTTTGATGAATGATAACATGTCAGTAAATAGCTACTAGTGGAGAAGACATAGCAATTCTCTTAAACTGTTATCCATTTACTGAATATTACTAAGTCGTTATACGAATGGAGGCACTTTAGTTCTGAAAATCCCAATTATAATTTAAGAGGCAAAAATCTCCTAAATTATGATTGAAAACTGTAGAATCACAGTCATGAATCTTTTTTTGTGTATAAATGTCAATTTATGTTACTTACAATTTTAATACGGTACTAGTACTGCTCCTCCATTGGTTCAATGACTAATGAATCTGTCTGTTGAGTCAGGAATTGCAGGTTCGATTTTCATTCCGAATTGTACATTTTAAAGATTATATTCACAATCTAATATAATTATTAATGAATCAGCAATATTTACTTTAGATTACTACAATAATATAACTAATTTATCGGTGCATCCAATAGACATCTGAGCACCAGGAAATAGTAAGGAATAACTATATATAAAAATCGGATTTTGTGGCACATCTTGGGAAAGACTTAAGACATTTTACCATTGCAAGCAGTTTTACAAGTGTGTGCATGAGGATCTCACAAGAAATTCCATTAAACACCCCATATTATGACACCTGTAACTTAAATAGCCCTCATTGTTATCGTGAAAGAAAATATTATGACGAACTGCACCCTTGAGAGGTCTCCGAATTGCTCTGGAAAGTGTCTAAAGTCTGCCGAGCCTTAGGCCTTCTCACTTCAATGGGAAAGGTTATAGAAGAATGATAATAAGGGTTGCTGATGATAAACGTTACAGGTCCAGATATATTTGTACCTTAAGAGGTATAAACGTATAATGGAAAGATAGGAGCTAGAAGACGGCAAGAAAATGAAAGGTCGCAAAAACAGTGCATTTTCCCGACAAGAAATTCTCCGTACACTACACAGCGACCTAGTTACACAGTGTTTCCATCTTGGGGCTAATTGCAATTATCTGCTTGAAAATAGGGTAAGACGCCGTAAGATATTGCTCTACCGCAAAATTTATATTGCATCAATATCTTGACAGTCTCTTCTGTTTTTGATTGAATGGTGTAACAGAGCTCAGTGCAGTAATCAATGTCAAATTCTTTAATTGTTTTGAATTATCAGTTCACGAGGCCCTGGTTTTCATTGAAAATATTTCTAATGGTAAATTGATGGTTCTTTTAATGGGATTATTCACGCTTTTCTTAAGTTAGATGATATTTTAGACTTGAATATTTAACCAGAAATATTCAACAAAGGGTCATAGCCTAAATTTTCAAGATGATTATTATAATTAATACCATTATTGTTGGTCGAGTGGTCGCAAGCACGACTGTTGATCAAGAGTTCCTGTAATTGTGCCCGGTGTATGGCAATAGGTCGAGCCCATTCTCTAGTAGCTATAACATAATAGACTTTTCTGCCTACACGTTCTGAGAAATAGTCCTAATGTTATGTTAAATTATAAAAAGATGACTACATATTTTTCAATTTCACTTGTGATCCTGGCTGCAACATGCTATACGTTAACCCAACAAGATGTAAGATTGCAGAAACTATGCGGTTTCCAAGAAAAAATCTACGGATACGAAACTGACCCAGTTGCGCATTCTGTTTCGAGGTTAATAGCAATTATCTTCTTGAGTATAGATTAAGATTCCGTAAGATATTGTTGTACTGCAAATATTTTCTAATTATAAATCAAAATTTTATTACAGATGTGACTTTTATATCGTTTTATTTACAAAACCTAATTATCATCGGTGAGTTACGTAACGCATGGCTGAAAGATTTCTTTAGTTTGATAGGCAAACGAGTTAATAGTAAAATAGTGTGTTATTCGTTTTTTAAAAAGAAGAATGGGTGTTGAAACGCAATCACTAATGAAAACGTTCCATATTAAGCAGATACTTTTCCTAGAACTTACTATGGATATCTAGCACAGAATAACTTGCATACTGATTTGCCACTCAGTTAATATGAGTTCGCTAATAATAGTTCAGGATACAATCTCAAACTAAAACAGAATACAAAATAAATGCATCTGTTTCTTGCAAAACGCCTCTTTGTATTTCCAGAACACGTATCAAATTATCCTGCAGCAACTCCGTCCAAGAAGTTTATTTTAATTAGTCCGACCGGCACTCACTTGGGGAATTCTGCGGCAATTAATACGAAAAGTTCTAACAAACGATAGTTTCGTGCTTGGATATTCAGTGGCGCTTATTATTATGTAAATGCGTTAATTTACCTGTTTAATGGATATTAGGTTTTGCTCGTTTGAGGTATCTTCATAAGCTTAATGGTCGCATAACGTGTTGAAGCTCGTTAATTAAGATAAGTATGATTACTTGTGTGTTGTATATTACCTACTTGTTGGAATAAAGCGTGATTATTATTACAGTTCGCAAATAGACATAATTGTCAGGGATTTAGAAATAAATGTATACAGTGTTTTAGGGAATTTGTCGTTGTAGCGTAGTGAATGCTTCATCGTATATTTATTTCGCAGCACATAAATATTGTTACAGCACATAAATATTTTTTAAGTAAACAGAGAAAAAACATTTTGTCTAATTAAGAAAAAGCAGTGGCTAAATGACTTCAATAAGGTATAAACAATCATTTAAACAAGTCATAAGAATGTTGTCTACCAATCCACACTTGGCCAGATTGGCAGCGTGGCTTGAATCCTCTTATTCTCAGAAAACAGCCGTATCCAGACGTGGAATGATAAAAGATTAAAAAAAAATATGTTTG
>DWFV01002097.1:0-10258 GCA_018246775.1 Parelbella machaon machaon | reverse complement strand
TGCTAACCCTCACTTGGCCAGCGTGGCAGACTGTGGCTTTAACCATCTCACCGTGAGAGGAGACCCGTGTTCTAACACTGGCATGCTAAAAAGGTTGGAAAAAAAATATAGATACTGGAGTTACTGGAAAAAATTGGAAAAGTTTTAAAGGTAACCTTTTCTTTATTTGTTTCGAGCCACGTGTTTGTATCACGTGTAGAGTTGCCCAATGCGTAGCGGAGTAATTATAAAGACTGCAGCTGCTTCCGTCAGTGGGCGGAGCCAGTTTTTTCTACAAACCAACCACATTTATTCGTAGTAGTAGGATGATATAAGAATTACAATTTTAAATTCGCCAGGGAACAACGCTAACGGCCAAGAATGTAACGCATATGTTCTTCAGTAATGAGGTCCGTTTTTTTTCCATTTCCTGGGAACTGCGAGCGTTTGAGTAGAAATATAAGCAGGTCATAGGAAATTACAATATTTTTTTTTGTAATTTTACGGTGTAATGAATGTATGTGTGTGGAAAGCAATAAACTGGCTTGGATGCAGGGTTTTTGCGCGTTAGAAGCTATGATAGATCTTATTCATAGTAAAAATTATGTAACCATTTTACGTAATGTGGAATATTTTTTTACAGTGTTCGGTTATATCCGTAGTGATAAAATTTTCTAATCATTTATATATTAATTAGTGAAGAGATATCATTTTACGAGTATTGCGCGTTTGGAAGAATGTGACATTTGGCATATTTGAAGATTATAATATAGAGCGGGAATGCAAACAGTTAAAATTTTTAAATACGCAATGAACAAAAAAAAACAAAACATTAATTGTTTTCGTTTACATTGTCAATGTCACACAATTTCGTGGCCGTTTTAAGAGTTTTATAGAGCAATACTTTTTAAATTTAATCAAAAACGGCTGGATTTTCACCACTACCAGACCATTAGGTATCATAAGCATACGTAATATTTGAATTTGTTATAATTGTAATGTATGTAGCTGCTTTTACTGCAACACCATTGCGGGCAACATGATTATCATTCATCAGTCGATGAAATATATGATATACAATTAATGACTTGTTTCATATATGGAACGATTTCAGGTTAACGGTTTCTTTTGATCAACAATAAATTGTCTATAATAGGACAATTTCATGTATTTATAAGCATCTGTGAGATTTAGCTAATATTTTAATTCGTTAGAAATAAAAAAATACTTATGACATTTATACTAGGAATTTTTATATATAAAGAATTAAAAGATAAAAACATAAAATAATAGACAAAAACATACAGGTTCATTAAAATAAACTCACGTTGAGCTATTTTAGTTACTATTAAATATATTTTACAACAAAACGAATCCTAACCTGAAAACGGTTAAAATTTAATATAATTTTTTAAATTGTATCGGACTACTGAGAACCGACTAATCAAGCAACGTTACCTGGGTGGTGCGATCGAACGATAAACTATACATTTAATTACCATCTTTAAGGGCGCGTATCTAACCCCTAATTTCTATTTTTGATTTTACGTTTGTTACATCCGAAACATCTGCGGCCCATTACTCATACAAATCCTCGCCTTTGCTTTTTATCTGCCTTTTACTGGCACTAAGAGGAATGCGATCGCGACGTGGATAAGTAGGTTATGGGTTTCGCTGATAATATTTAAAACGTGCAAAGACGGATATGAGTAAGGGTGGGATGAGTCAAAAGGATTTTTGGATGGTGTAAAGATAAGAGGTTCGAGTTGTAAATAGTATTAAATGGTCGTACTGGCGGTTGGACAAGGGTTAGTAGGGGCGATTTCGGAGCGAGACGATATGAATATATACGATATACGTACGAGTGAGTCATTTTTTTCTCTCTGACCATTAGGGCCAGCATGTAGTTGTGGATTTGGCGGGTCTATTCAGCAGTGGACTGAAACGCGCTGATGAAGTGAACGATGATCTGTTCTTCATCGTGTCACGTGATTTTCTATATCAAGGTGATTGTGTACTTGCTTTTGCATTTGTTTGATATTTGCACGGCCTCGTGCATTCGCACGTGCATAAGTATACGCACGCGTGCAAATACACGCACATACGAGTAACACGCGCTCCAATTAACTGGTGCATGGTATTTAATATGGTGTCTATGACGAATATACGTAATTAGAATGATTTCATATATTTTTTATTTTTTCGGTATTGACAAAAACACTTTTGACTGAAAATATATTGTTTTCCTATTTTATTGTTCTGGATCATTTAAGTGATATTTAAAGCATTCACTGATAACAAAATATCGCAATAACATTAAAATAAGAAGAGTTTGAGTTGATAATAGAGGCAATAAATATTGAAAAAAAAAAAAAAAAACTCGGTGACACATGGACAACACTTCGAAGGGTTTTTTTAATAAGTCTAAGTAAATATTCGTAAAATGGTGGACGATCATTTCCTTCCGGGACACTGTATGTATGAGTAAACAAATACCTATCTGCACACATATACACAAGTACGTACATACGTACTGTAATTACCTTATTTACTTTCTGTCCCCCCCAATTACACGTACGTACCTCGAATAGCGTTTAATTAATTTTATCGCTAGATCCATCTAGCTAGTCAGACAAAGCGGGTCGTTATGTTTGCTTGTCTCAAAAATTCCGTACACATCACTCACGGTATTGCAATTAGTCGACTGTACGGGCCGAGAACGTGATGGCCACGGGGTCGTTAGGAGCGCAAGTACTGCATCATGTTCATATTGATGCTAATTGAGGTCGAACGAGACATGTTTGCTAGTTGTACGTCATGCTCGTACCACACATAATCTGCCCATCTACACAGTGTACGTACGGTGCGGTTGTAACGAACGTAAATCGGATAGTTCAACGTTTAGTTGAGATTTTAATGAGACTACCACATAGTGTTTAATACGTCGATTGATTAGATGTAATTGATTTTTTAAAATTGATTTGTTGATATGATGTGTGAGTGGTGGTGCAGAAATGAGAAATTGCATGCGTCGATGATTTGGACATAGATATAGAGGGAATGACAGATGAAAGAATGACTAAACTGGTGGGTTGCGAATGTTGGTAGATGCAGGTGCCTAAAACTAACCTACGTAACACCACACCTGTAATCCCCGAAGGGGTAGGCAGGAGAATGAAGTATACCCCCACATTTTACCAGTCTCACAATGGAATAGGTGGTGACTCTATTGCCATACACCGGGCACAATTCCAGACTCCGAGTTACTACTAGAAATTCTAAATTAGAAAAATCCAATAGCACCCGACCCGGGATTTGAACCCAGAACCTCCCTATCGGCAGTCGCGCTTGCAACCGCTCGACCAACGAGGCAGTCACGTTGGACAGTAACGTTCGAAATAAGCCTGGATCACCCTGGATTAATCAGCGTTTCATCTCCCGAACGCTCATTACAAAATAATCATAGCAGAAATATAATTGGAGAGTATTCAGTTGAATCCCACAGGTACAACGCTGTACTGTATTAATGCGTTATATCTTTTAATTCATAAAATAAGAGTGTCATACAGCAGACAACGCAAATGAAATCTAAATATTATATAGCTCTGAGTTTACAGTATATATATAATATAACGTACATTCAACTTTGATTTCTTTTTTATTTTTAACACCGATAATTTAGAAGGAGAGATTGTTGTTTGCCTCGTTAATTTAGTGGTTGCAATTGCGACTGCTGATCGTGAGGTTCTGGGTTCGAATCCCAGGTTGGGTACTACTGGACTTTTGTAACTTGGAATTTCTTTCTAGTTGAAATTTATAGTAGTGGCTCGGAGCCTGAATTTGTTAACAAATCTCTTCCAATTAAAATTTATTCTCACTTGGTCTTTTCTAGAGAAAAGCTCTTCAATGAATGTCTTCGTTTTCCATTGTTTATTTTCTAATGAATAAAGATAATGTAACGATATATTTAAGGCAGTGGATGATCTCTGTATAGAGTCAAGAGGAGTTCCATTGCTGCCATATTTCGTAATGAAAGTACGGGTATGAGGTCATCTGCGTCGACAAACACTTTTCACGTGACTTGGGCAACTAATACCTCATTCAACTGACCACTTCAACACACGATGTCGTGTTAGAAGAAAATATGAAAATAACGGCACAAACATCGTTAACTTTTAAAATAAAACCATTTGAAGCGATAAACTGTCCGATAAATAGTGCGATCCAGCTCGAAGGACGATTATCGTAACGGTAACGATGTAAATTAGTAAATTATAACGAGCCCGGTTAAAGTGGAACAGATGGCGTGACTATTTTCATTGTTGCTCAAAATTAAACGAAAATACAGTTTACACTTGCTTAAGTTACATTCAAGCACGCGGTAGGGGGTGAGCCATAATTTCTACCGCTTAATAACTTCATTTACACAGAACGTAACTTATACTAAATAGTGTTTAAAGTATGTACTTTACGTGAAGGAGCCGACAACGGTACATGTTGATTTTTATTTTGAATTGATATTTGACATTAAATATTTCTCATTGATATACCCCTATATACTTATATACAACTCTGTGGAATTTTCAGCTTAAAATTAATTTTCTTATTTTACTTTGGTACACAGCTGTTCTATGTTTACTTTTTTTTTAAAGTAGCATACGGGCAGGCAACAGTTACAAGTATATAGACGCTGGCATCCATGGACAACTGCACCGACTTTAAACAGCACTGTAGGAATAGGACTGTTAGAGACAATGAATTTAATGTAAGTGTAGTTGGTATTGACCGTCGAATAGCATATTGGTTACAAACGAAATGTTACCTTTATGGATTAATATGGCTGTCTGTAGCATACACATACAAAATGCAACGTCACCATAAGACCGACACCATTTTTAATATAATTGTATCGCACTAGAAATCGTTGTAGCGGTTCGCCCGTCTTACTAGTCTAAGAGTTCTAAGCAAACAACAAACCAGAGTTAACAAATATTGTTTGTAACATTATGAAAAGCATTTTTGAATTTGCAATTGTCAGTATTTTCTGGATAATGTTACTTAATCAAAACTGAAATTCTAGATTGTCTGGTAGATTACACAAATAAACAACCATATTTCTTAGAGACATCAATATTTAAAACTGTTATAAATTTCATTTTACTTTCATATTATAAAAATAATAGGCGTGTTTCTTTCCAATCTGCAAAACTTAAATTCTTTTTCTTACATACATACCAATATTCACTCCAGGTCCTTTACGGGGTAGGCTGAGAACACCCAACGCCAAATACCTCTATCCTTGCAGAACTGCCGCTAGCCATCACTCTCCTTATTTTTGAAGTATGTAACTATTATATGACACTGTCAGTAAACTTTTATTGACCATTTTTTATTCATATTATTTCTGTTTAGCGAAACAAAGTTTTTCATTATATAGTCAACTACAACAGGACCAAGAACAATAATAATACAAAGTTCTGTACAATTCCAGAAGCAACATTATAGAGGCAATAAAAGAATTTTAGTTTGTGTTTTATATTAAAACTGTATCCCCGCCGGTGCACTGTTTTCTGCTATAATACAAGCGGCTGAAATGGGAGCTCCCGACTTAAAAATAAAATTAATTTATATTTTAAACGTATGTCGTGTTATTTATTATGTAATAATAGTATTAGTGCACTAAGATTGTAACAATTATCATTTTCTTTTGGCCTATAGAAACTGCACAGGTCGTATGTGTCCCTGTCGTCAAGCTACTACGATTTTAAAATGCGGTTATCCGTTTAACAGTGGACTTCACTGCTTTAATATTAAACGTAAACAGGAAATTAATCCTGTATCGAATATGTGACGCAATACAATACCAGTTATTTATGACACCTGTATTGACGGTCACTATTTTCATTATGGAACACTATGGTTGCTCAAATGTGAACTAGGTAACTTAGTTCCATAATACGCAACTTAAATGTTTTGAACTGATTTAATTATTTCAGAAAATTGTCCAGATTAGTTCAATAACAGTATAATAATATATTTAGATTTCTGTGTTTCTCCATTATAACTGTTTTTTGTAAGTCCCTTTTCTTCACTTAATGTACTTAAATTTCCTCTTGAATTTAGAATCAAGTGATGTCAAACAAGAACATTTGTTGATGGAATCAATCACGAATGCATAGAATAGCCGAGGTGGTTGCCAGCGGCGGTGCTGTTGGGGTACGCTGTGAGTGGACTTGTTATGAGTTAATGAAGAAGGGGGCGCCCGGGGCACTGTTCATTCTACATTAATTAGTTTACAAAAACATTAGTAAGTTTTTATCATATTGATACTCGTGTTCGCCCAGTGATTTAAATTCTGTCATAAATCGTTATTGATTATTTGATATGAAAAGAAAAGAACACATTTTTACATATTTTTACATTATTAAGGATTTGTTCATTATAATATATCTACACTATTTAAAAGTTTGTGGTCTCAGATATATGCAATGTAATGCAATCACAAACTTTTAAATATATGTCTTTGTCCATTTATGTCTGAACCGATTTTAATTAAATTGTTTAGAATTTAATTGAGAACAGTCATAAAACAGTGTAAAAATTTAAATTAATAACATAGTTCTTAAAATGTACAAAGGAGACTATATCAGCCTTTGAACCAACTGCCCTAAATCCAATGAATGACTAATGCCACATGAGGCATTGGTCTGAAGTATTCCATGTACAAATGATAAATTCTATTGTCAAGTGGCATTGTTTGTTACCAACACTACGCCTGCCCTCAAGGGCATTGTTAACGGGACTGCTTAATGAATATTTAATTTTTTAGTATTAAGAATTCCTCTTTCAATCACATCATCAAAGGCTCGATGAAATTGTGTCAATTGTGTCAGATACGTCGTTCTTTGGTAAACTGCTCACGACAGATACGAGTACGAAGCTGATTATAACATTAAATTAAAAAATATATAGTTATACATATTTATAATTGACTAGCTGAGCCCAAACCATCACCCGCATGATATTTGATTTTTTGATTTATGATTATTATTAAAGAAACTTTAGATACAAATTGTCATCAGTGTGAAGCAAAACATTTTACTTGAAAAAAATACATGAATTTTATAAACACGTTTTAATTTTCGTAAAAGTAGTGGCAGGATATATTTTGTATTTCTTTTTTTTCGAAAGTTAGTTTTTTGTACGGTGGCTATCTCTGAACACGCGAGTGCCCCCCGAGGGTTTGTAATTTGTAGTCGTATGCATTATGTCCTTTGCCACCTGCTAGGACTAAAATATATCGCTGAATTTGATGCTACCATTTTATTTATAAAGATGTTTTAGCAATGCTTACGGTACTTGATATATTTATTAGATTTTTGGCGACAAACAGGCAAACATCTTCGGGCAGACGCGTATATCATTCTCTTTTCGCAAGAATACAATTTTAAATTCTAGACAACTTGTTCAAATAACATTGTGTAAAATTCAATTATTAAGTATTTGCATAATATTTTCCTGACGATAACTAAATACGTTTGGAGTAAAAACTAACATATTGCCTACATAAATTATTACCGACAGATTATTTTTAGTTTTTTTTAATAGATATTTTTCGTCACATGTTATCAATTTGTGAATTAATCTCAACGTACAAAAAAAATCGTTAAGGACAGTTTAATCTTTGACGGCGGTAAAATCTATGACGCAGCAATGTCCTGATTATAATAATCAAACATTATAACTATACGTTTTTAACTTTATAACAAAGTAAAATTCCTCGAAACTTAATAATGTTAAGTTAATAAATCCGGTTTTGTCGGGATTCAATATTGGAAATTTTAAAGCATATTTTCTGCTCTTCCTGTGAGCGTAATTTCCATATAAAAAACTACGCATGATTTCTATACACATTTATTGCTACAGTTATAATATGAGTTTTTAACCACGTGTTTAATAGATTCTGGCTTTTTGGTCCACTACTTTAATAGTAAAGCAAATAAATGTTTGATAAGTTTTAGGAATTAATTAGAACAGTTAACTAACAATATAAGGCTGTATTGAAGTAATAAAACTAAGTACGTTTCCAAGGCTTAATAATACACTCGGAATTTATATCAGAAGCCTTGCAGACGAAACAAGGTGCGTTCCACGGTTTAAAACGTTGCTACGAGCGAATACTATCGTAGTTGTCGTCTTCGAAAACGACATCTGAAGTAGCCAATATCAAAGATGTTAGCATAATCGGAAATGTTTCTAGAAAACGATTTCACATATAGCGTTTTATTATATAAAAAGCAACCGGCACGTTAGATGACAGATAGGAGAAAACCTAGATTTCATAAAATACCGGATCCAGATATAAAAAAAAACTTATACAGGCGATATCTCACGAAAGTTACCTTTTGAAACTTGGTTTTTCGTTTATTCTGAATGAAAGTTGGTTGGTTCGATAGTGCTATCGGATATTTTATTATTAACCTTACTTGTTGTCGTATTTGCTACATCCATCTCTGCGCTCTTCTGATTTTCAATGTTTGAATTGTTATATAAAAACGGCGACAAAATTATCATAATATTACGTATGTAATGACAATTCCACTAATTAATATTATTATATAACATATGTATCTATATAATTATAATTTGACAAAATAATCTGAATATTTTCCGAATTGTCGACCCGTATGGGCTATCTCTGGAATACCAACGAATTAAAGGACTTCGATAACGACAAAGAGTTATTAGTTGAATTCAAATATTATATCATTTTCCAAGTATATGTACATCTTAAGACGTTTTTGCTTTAGGCGCTAAATTACAATAATTTGTAAGCCTCATATTTAACGAAACTCGCCAGCTTCATTAGGTAAACATAAGAACACCATTCCATTTTTCAGAATAATAATTTTGATGCAAAAAAGATTATCTATATTAACTTTAGTTTATGTACCGCTATCTTTAGGTATCGTAAAGACGTTAGGAACAGCAAGTAAATTCTTTGGAACTAATTCTGCGTCACTTCAAAGGTATTTCTTATTCATCTTAAACTTACGTCGCATGTCTATTTTCGAGCGTAAGAAGGAAGTTCTTGCGACTAACTGACATTAACTGGAAACCAGCTTAGTGCGGTGTCGCCTGCCACCACGGTGTTAAGGAGTTAATTATTCAAATAGATGTACGGCTCAGTGACTCCTGACTTAGCCAAACCACAGTACCAACATGTGATAAAATTAGCCGACACATTCATGTAGGTTCATTTTGTCAAGCTTTAGACATATATTCGTTAATTAATCTTCATGTAGCAGTAAAATTGAAGATATATTGAGAGTGTATTGTCTATTGTCTCAATATTTACATCTAACAATTCGGCAGCTAATTAGATACGGATTAGTTGACAAACTTCTGTTAGATACTTTTAGTAAATAAAGTCCATTTAAAGATATTGTAAGAGCTCAGTGGCGTGCTATGTCCAGCAGTGGACGGGAGTAGGCTTATGATGATGAAGGATATTGGATTAAATATGTTGATGATTTAGCGATTTTCCTTCAATTTCCGTATGCTTGTTTTTCGTTTTATATTCATTGGCAGATAATCTTTTGCCACCAAATCTACCTTAACCTGTTGAAAAACAAAGTCGTCATGCTTACAAAATAAAAATCAATCGTATTGTTTTTTGAATAAATGAATCTTTTTATGATACATTTCATAATTTTTTTTTCATATTATGTAAACGTATACTTATATTTTATTTGCATTTCTTACCCGTTTACAGCTGTCGTTTTTGCTTCATCCATTTTCGTAACTAAAGTTTCGCAAACAATTGCGAAATTAGATTTTTTTTCATTGTTTACTAACAGGTTGAGGAACAGCTATTTTTTTCATTCTTTCATAACTGGTTATGGGAATATAAACTTCTCACTCCAATCATCCTGGATTAAATTCCTAGCGTGCGTATCTTTCTTAGCAAAGTTATGTGCTTTTTTATGATAAAAATATCACTTGGTGTAACAGTGAAGAAAAACATCGTGAGGACACTTACATGTCTACAGGAAACAAAACCGCCAAAATACTAGTAAGTATAATTTGTTTTAGAAGTAAAAGCAAACAACGTCACACGTTGCAAATCGATATAAATTTAGATATATACACTCGTACGTCGGCGTCACGACAAACTTGTCCCAACTTGTCCCGACTTCGCTAACTGTTGATAGTGCCATTAATTATAATGCTTATCGTGCTCCTGACAGTTGGGGTTTTAATTAATGTGCAGCTCTCT
>DWFV01002096.1:0-10260 GCA_018246775.1 Parelbella machaon machaon | reverse complement strand
GTCATCACTGAGACGGATGAAGGCATAGTCAAGAAAAACATGAATGATTTAATATATCTATCCGGAGCTTAATGTATGAATTTTTGTTTTAAAGCTATAAGTGATGACATATCCTTACTGTTATATCGTTACAACGTGTAGCTTACGGGGTAAGCACAAGTCTTCTTATGACTGAATAACGTGGTAAATAATAAACGTCATTATGAATTATGATTACATCAGTAGGATGATAAACTTGACACCCTAATGAAAAAAAAAATGTAATAATAATTAAATGATGTAATAATAATTATGTTGTTTGTAACTATAAAACTGTCAAAAGATTCTACATTCTTTTTTCAAAAATATTCAAACAATTAAAAGACCTTTTGGTATTCACCACCTATTCCACAATGGGACGTATAGGTAACTGAAAGGTTTGAGTGTACTACACTCCTCTGCCTATACTTTCGAGGATTAAAGGGGTGATGCTACGTTTATACGTAGGTAACGATCTTATCTTGAAATATAAAGGTCTGTGGTTGCGATGTGAACAAAGACGCTCGTTCCCAAGATTGGCGCGAATCGGGCGTGATGACGACGTGATTGGTGCCCTACTTAATTAATCCAGAGCCCTCGCTAATTAATAATAACAATTCGACTGCGACTTCTCGCCGATCTACCAGATGTCGTCTTACCCATTCGACGCAACGGGCCCACGATCGGCCGTACCGTCTTCAATGGAACAACACAAGTCCCATTATTCCGGATAATATAAGCAATAAAGCCAGTCAGAATTTCCTAGAAGCTTAGCTTGATATTAATTATGACCGCTTTAATATATTTCATTAATGAATTTATTGGGTTGCTTGTGTTTCATTTGTATATAGTGTTTCTGTTATTTCTACGCATATTGTACTCGTATACGTAGGTATGTAATTATGCAATGTATATTTGGTTATTGTAATGTTTGTGTACAATAAAGACTGTTATAATTTATTAAAATTTAATATAATTATAATCGAATAGTTATATCTGTAATCTGTATTATTTTGAAAAGGTTTCAGTTATTTAATTTGACAGCAGTCCTTTGAAAAACGAAATTTATTTTCGGCGAACTGTTATATAACGTAGTATGTCTTATAATTTGTACGGTTTGCTACATATCGTCTAAAATCAAAGACTTTAAAGCAATAACATTTTAAAATAAATAATTTAAAAACAAGATTGACTAAGTTTAAAACAAAATCATTTTCAAAAGACATCAAGTATCAATTTGTACAACTTCATTTTTATTGTAGAAATAATTCGTGTAAACTGTTATAATGGTGTTTATTGTTAAGTTACTTAATAATTATTTTATACAAAAGGTGTTTTGTCGTCTCCAGTCTGTCTCAGGGAATTGCTGATGACGTATTAATGCAGGGGCGACAGATCAAACGATCTTTTGTTTTATCTGTGAATGACAGTAAGGCGAGGCGGACATTTTGTTGGCTTCCCGCGCTTTGTGCCTGCATCATGTTAAGGGACTTTTGATGGCAAGGTGACATAAAAAATAAACGTTAATTCCCATTTCATTGGTTCATTTCACGTTCATTTTGTTACTTAAATTTTTGCTTTTTTTATATATACATATTTTGCCTAGAAAACAGGCGAACAGGTCACTTGATTGTAAGTTGTCGCTTCGCCTATAGATATTGCAACACCCGAGGAGTGTCCAATGCTTTGCCGGCTTTGAAGGACAGCTCGTTTTGGGCTATTCTTGAAGAACCCCATGTTACAGTGCTCCGGGAAAACCTCAGATGGAAGCTCATTCCGTCCTTTGTCCGTTTTATTTCAATTGTGACTTTTCTAATTTTTTTTATATTATAAGTAGTAAGTTAAGTCAGTAACTGCTATAGTTGTCGTTCTCTACTGGGCGTGGGTATGTTTTTGCGAGTTCAGCAGTGAGATGGGGAAAGGGATTTGCCGTTTTTTAATATTTCCTCTACTGGGTTTTGGCTTTTCGTACCCGATTTATTTACTACATCTACAGGAACCTATGAATAAATATGTACGAAAAAAAAATCAATCAATTTAATAGTATTGTATGTTTAATGTACGTTTCTTTGCATTTCTAAATAAAGTGACCCTTATATCACACTTTACCCAAATTATTGTACTATTTTTTATTGTTAAATTGGTTAAGACAATTTTAAATAACTAAATAGATAAAATATATTAGATGCGTTATTGACACGCTTAAGATACAATCGAATACAACAATATAACATTATCAACGAAAAAAAGCTAACACCTACATGCTGTCGTATTGGGGTCATTACAGATAATGGCGGGAACGCATTACCGAATACATATCTATATTTGAGCAGGCGGCGGTCTGGGACATGTGTATCTCAATAATTTTATTGTTCGCGGGATTTGGCTTACAATTGCGTGAAATATTGTCGGTGGGCTCGGGCCATATGCAGCGGAACCCCAGCGAGGGCGAGGTCGCGGTGGCTCAATGACGAATGTAGACAATGGATATTTTGAATCGTTTATGGAAGTTTTTAGATGTTCCGATGTTATTTTAGATTGAATTGTTATTTAGTATTAATTCTGTTTAAATGAGTTATAGATGGAGTGATGATACGGAAAGTGGCTGGCAGCGGTTGCTTACGATACCAGAAGATCGAGTTCAGTGGCGTGCTATTGGAGAGGCCTATGTCCAGCTGTGGACGGGAGTAGGCTGACGATGAGGATGATGATGATTATGATGAAATTAGTTACAATGTCAACTCCATTATTTCTATTTAATTTAGTTGTATTGCCACCTAGTGTGAATCACACTGGAATAATTGAGGTTAGGTAGGGTACTTAGCAGATCAAAAAAGGGAAATACATAGAATGGAACGTAATTTTTTTTCTAGTATTTCAACAAATTATGACATTTAGAGTTATTGAATTATACAGAGACCGAAAGATTACATATATGTAACTTAGAAGGAAATAGAATCTATGATATATTGTAGTAATAAAGTTAGATGTCCGTTGAAGAAGGTACTTAGAATCCATTTGATTCAGGGTGGATAAATCACCGCTTGAAGAGGCCTACGGTATGAGTCATGTAAACATATATTATATAAAAAAAGTGATGAAACTATCCACACATAAGAGTACCATATAACATTAAATTATTTATCGGCTTAACTCACGAATGTTTTTTCGGAAAAAGATTCGTACCATCGACTTGCTTTATATCCGTGGTGCAGTTTTATGTACTGTAACCTATGTAATATAATGATTATAAAAGTGGCTGATATATTTATAAATATATATCTATATACATATAATTATGTACAATCTGTGCGAGATAACATGAAACCTGCATGATGTCGTAACAGCAGTATATTTGTGGTGTTAAAAAAACTTTGAGATTTTTTAATAAATACTGGTATTAGCAATAATATGAGTCATTTTAAATTGAAACAAGATAATATTTGATCGTCGAAATTACTATATATTATGTATAGCAAGTTATCACGCACGGGTAAATATTGATAAGGTTTTAACAATTTTATCAATATAACTGTGACATGATTATTTTTTTTTTTTTAAATGCGCATAGAAACATAAGCGGTGTCTACGTCACGATGTGGGCTTTGATTTGAAAAATAACAATGATTTGTAAAAAATGCGCATAGAAACACAAACGTGGTGTACCTAAAGGTATACCGCGATATGATTATAATTGCCGAATTTCATAAATATTTTAGAATTCCTAATGTGAAAAAAATGTACGGAGAAACAGACACGGTGCATGTGTATATCGGGATGTGATGGTTAATTTAAAATTATAAAAACATTTAAAAATTCTAGTGTTAAAAAAATTACGCATAGACATCGCGATATAGGTACATACATAGAACCATTTCTATATCGGAATGTGATTGTAAAATCCAAATTACATGAACATTTACAAGGATAGAAGTAATGTATAAATAAATAAATTTTAAAATTCCAATAAAAAAACTGTTCATAGACACATGCGCGGTGTTTATATCGCAATGTGGCTGTAGGTTCCAAAATGTCCCGCTAATTTGGTGCGCCGCGGAGGGTTAGAAGGACAAAGCGACGAACAAAAAATACCACGTCTCTATTATAGCGTATAATGTTCGGATAAATGTCGTTTTGCGAGTTATTTTTTTTTTATTCCTCCCGTGAGTGTATGAAACAATGCTGTGCGCTGATGTCTGTATATTTGTAGAGTTTATACGAAGTGTAAAGTTGCTCTTACGTTTCATAACGTAGAGTTTTTGTATTTAAATTGGGTTTATACCGATTTTCATGTTTTTTAGTGTTTTGTCTCTAACATTATACACATTGGAGATAGATAGCATTTATACATACTGAGTAACGATAGCAAATGGTATGCTTAGTTTTAAAATAATACACTTTTCACTAGATCTCTATTAATGTGTTATATGTAATAAACATGTGAGCTATGGATATGAGATGATAGGTTAAACAAAGTGTTGATAAAAAGGTTATCACTCCGTCAAATGCATTAAACATTTTATGTGTTTTTATATGGGAATATTGGTAATTCTTTTCCATTTCTTTTCAATATGACAATTGATAAAATTATTATTAATACATGATTCTATTATATATTCACAACAGATTCTCTCAATAAAATAGCCAATATTTTCATTAAATAGTTTATTAAAGTCTACGTATAAACTACCACCTAACTATACGAATGGGAGTATAGGGAATGAAATATAAAGTTCGGAGGCAATCAATCTTAATGGATCCGTAAGTTAAGTCGCAAATCCAGCGAACAATTACGTCGGCATCATTACTCGTGCATATCTCGTCTAAATCGACAATATCTGTACAGTCGCGTGCCTTGTAATCCTTGGACATCTCCACCGTCAGCCTACGTAGGGTTGCCACTTACCAACCAATAAAGACATCAGTTTTAGTATGCAGATATGATTTTTCATACAAAACAAAAAATTTGAATTACATTTTAAAAATATATGTAGTTGAGATTGAAAATTTATAATAGGCTTATAAAAATGAATCAATCGATTATTAAAAGTAATACGCAGCTTAGAACGTAATTACACTGCAAAAATTGCTTGTTATTTGATTTTTTTTCCATTCAAATGTAATACAGCTGTTGGGTTAACATTTAGTGACATTTTATAAAACTTTTCTATACAAACTGAACGGCTTTAACCGAATATTAGAATTTCCAAGTGTCAACCCTGATAGATTGGGTAGACTCGCGTGAGAAGTGAATTAAATCGCCGCGGGGTCCGATCGACCACTTAACGGATCGTGTTCATGTCTTGCGATTGATAGCGAGGGAGGGTTACAGAGACTTAATTCATGTTTGATGTCACTCCCGTCACTTTATTACGTGTCGGTGGAAACGCAGTTTTCTTAAGCGAATTCCTTTATTGCTTGGGGTGTGGTTTGTTCAAAATTTCATACACGTCTTAGATATTGTAAATTGTGAATTAATTTTGGTGTTATGCTTAGCAAAATGTAATGGATAATATTTTTATATTAAAGTAAGATTTTTTTACGAATAAGAATTACAGTATCATTTTCGTAACTGCGAGTTTTTTAACAAAGTTTATAAATTTTTTTTATTGTCATTAGTGGTAGTGTCATCATCACGGCTCGTCCGTTATATGGTAGGTACAAATCACCGATGGCCAATAGCCTCTATCTTAACAGACATGACGTGACAAATAAGTTTATTTAACCTAGCGATTTTCTTGACTGTTTTAACGTTAAAGCTTATCAAAATTAAATTAATCTGGAAGAGAATATTGACAAAGTGATAAATGTATGAATTTAAATAACTGTTATAATAATCCTTTCAGTTTACGAAGAAGACCCTTGTGGGGGCGCAGTGTTAACCTTTAAACTGCTGCGAGGGTTGTTGGACACGCGGACTGTCACATACACAATAATGTCATATTTTATTATAATATTTCCGTACAATACAATCCCTCCCTATTTCGGAGGCGATGCATTTTGCTCTGTAATTAGTTCTAAAATAGACAGATCATAAATGTGTAGAATTTGTAAGTTTTTATTAATAATAACCCTTTTGTAATGTTTTACTTTATTATTGTTATTATGCCGTCACGCCACGTCGCTTATGGGGTTGGCGAAGAGCATCAACTGCCAAATATATCTAACTTTACTCACTTCTATGAATCGAACTATGTATATAAAAACATATGTGTAAATTATACATGTATATTTTCTTTTTTGTATATTTTACTTTGTAAACGTAATAACGTACACCGCATCGTATAGGGGTGCGTTATTATTAAAGTGTCTGATCCGTTATGATAATAAATCATCTAATTTGCTATCCGAATTGTGCGTTGACAGAATTACATGCCGTATGTGGATTTGCACTCTGTTATTATTGGGATAACGGACATATGAAGATTTATTCTTAAATATTATTATATTTGAGAGAAAGCCATAGAAACTTGCATGTTTGTATTAAAACAATGATAACGTGTAGTAGAAAAAGTGCGATAGATCTATCGCACTTTGTCTATCAGAGGGTAGAAGAGACATTTGGTGATTGGTGGTCTCATTGGTGGTCATAAGTGCGTGCGAGCTTGCGTGAAGATATGTATGTCTGTAAAAAGTTGTCATTTAACTGGTATGTACTATAGTACACGATCTAAGTTATGTACACACATATGCATCTGTGTGTGATCACATGTATTGCATGTGTGTGGGTAGATCGATAACCCATTGTATACGCGAGCGGGAACAATGGGCCAAGGCGTTGATATTGTGGACAATACAAGTACTTCCAATACGACAATACACTCGTCTATAGTCTATCTATGTGATTGTTTATAATGTATATACTGAGTGTTCATATTATGTAACAACGTGGTTCCTGTGGTCGCTGTGTGGTCTCCATTTCCCAACTTTCATTATTACATTCTTTAATAAACTGAATGATTCGTTGATTCGTTTGATATTACCTGGAATGAATATCTGGGATGATCAAAATTTAAGCATTAATGTTAATAGAACGGTTTATTTACAATATAGAAGAAACACGTGTAACAGACATTTGGTAGTCGGTGCTCTCTGCCTAGACCATAAGTGAACTGGAGGGCCGATAGAATGGTAATAATGATAACATTTTATTGCTTCTGTTACAATTACATATCATAACGAAACTAACCCCCAGATGTCAGTGGTGGTATTATTTGGCCAAGGCGTGGTACTGGTAGATAAGTAGATTTGTGACAGCACAGCAACGACACACATAAATTTGTGAGGACAAACATCGTTATAGCGGCTTAGCTTCCGAACAAATAAGGGCCGCGGGCCAAAATGACACCGTGTCGCATTTGAGGGTTACAACTGTTTATTAGTTAGGAATATGTCACTAGTAGCCACACAAATATGTCTAACGAATTGACGGTTGTAACTTAGTTTCGATTGTAGGTAATTAGCTGAACTTAACATCATAAAAAAGTTTCGATTATTAATATTTTTAAAATGCCAATGTTTTAATTATGCGATTATTCTTTTAATCAATATAATTTTTAACCAACTTATATAAATGTAACCGATTTTATAATATTATCCAAGCGAATCAATATACAGATTAAATATTTAAAAAAAATATAATTCTTAATTAAAAAATTAAGTTTTAAACTGGGAAATTATGGATATGGACATTTTGTTAATGGGAGTTCTCTGACCCGGTGTTCCGAGTGGCGAAAAAATTACAAAGACGTGGCAAGGAGCGCTGCAGGCGGCGCGTGCGCGAGCGGGTGCTACGCCACAATGCCACGATGCCACAATGCAACGGAAGACGGCGCGCCGCCCTCGCCAGCTGCTCCACCATCTTGGAACTGGTTTCTAATGAGCGCGGTTTTATTGACCTCTGCCTTGATAGCTCTATTATAATCAAGTTGCTTGCTTGTTTTTCTGTCTGCTTCTCGCAATGAGCGCAGACTATTGCAAATGGACCAAAGCTATAGACTATTAATTGGTGAAAAATTAAATATGATATGCAGACTATTAATTGGTGAAAAATTAAATATGGTAACTGTTCTAGCTATAGTTTATTATAACAGAAAACATTATAAATAGTTTTTACTTATTTGTATATTAATTAAAAAAGTATTAATTAAAAACAGTCGAACTTATTGCACATAGGACTTCTAACCTTTTTCTAGTAGGAACGCACCATAACTCCTACAATCCCCGAAGGGGTAGGCAGAGGGGTGCACTATACTCCCACGTTTCTGAGAATCACTAAACATTTTTAGTATGAGTATGGAAGTATTTTATGGAAATCCTTGTGAAAATTGAGCAAATATGGACACCCGCGCAAGTGTCTGTTACGTTGGCAGTTGCTTAACTTCACGAGTGATTTTAACTTATAGTGCTTTCAGAGCTTCGGACGCTCAAGACCATTGTTGAATTTATATTTGAAATTGATGGCGTGCTAACATACATAGGAATTTAATACTTTAAACGTACTCGTAGGTTGCGTCGGTTATATTTAAAAGATGGGAAATTTTGTAAGTTCGATATTATTAATATATCGTAATGTTAAGTTCCTTAAAGGTAAGTAGAGAGGACAGAGGAACAAACATATCTATTCTAGCAGGCCTGACGTGCTGATGGTGAAAAATATTAGTCTATTTTAAGTTGTGACTGCCTCGTTGGTCGACTGGTTACAAGCGCAAGAGAAATCCAGGGTTCAAATCCCGGGTAGGCTACTATTGGATGTTCTAATTTAGTTTTTCTAGCAGAAATTTCCAGTAGTAGCTCATGTAGGCGCGATGTTACATTATTTTAATTTGCTGTTCATGATAGAAGTAGACAAATTCATCGCATTATTGCGGCTAGCAACCCTCAAAATACATATTAGAACTCGTTTCCGCTTATCATAGAAACGTCGACGCGGCACGCGTACGCACCTAACACGCACACAGCCACACAAACATGCCTACACACCACACAGATAAGAACACGCGCCAAATTATTATTGAGTGGCGTAATGAATGAGCCCTAAAATAAACCGGGCCACAAAGCGCACATCTTGTATTACACGGTTTTGTAAGGAAAGGAAGTAGGAAGGCAGCTGGTACGTACTTCTTTTTCTTCGTCTTCGTAATGATGGTTTGTAGTGCATTCCGCCTTTGTTCCGGTGTCCTGTCGCGTGCCTCGATGTATTATTGCCACTGTAAGTAGGTGGAAAGGTGTTCGCTCGTAACTGTACCGTTGGCACTCAAGATGTTTTGATAGACTAGCAGCTCCCTGCGACCCCACAGTCGCAGTTCGTACCCGTAATTCGTCGTAATTACATATCATGCTGAAATCATAGCGTCCAAAATATATTTCTAAGTACTGAGATAGCCTGATATGTATTTCAACTACAGTTCAACGAATCTCTGTATAAAAATAAATTTTTAAAGTGAAATACTTGCCGTAATGGTAAAGGAAAATATTCTAGGAATTCTAGATAAAATTCTAAAGCTTGTGAAGCCTGACATTTGATCAGCGTGACAGAATAGCGTTAACTCTGTTACTTCTAAGAAGAGACTAGAAATTAACTGAAAAACCATAAGAGATTTGATGATATTGACATTAAATATTTCAGTTTATATTTCGTTCAAATGTCAGTATTTGTTGTTTGACTGCCACATTGGTAGAGTGTAAAGTTTTTGAATTTAGAATATGACGTAGCAGCAGTCAAAAGCATATTTTAGATTTTTGCATTGTCATTATGAAATGACTTTTGTATGTCAAGTTTGATAACGGTTTTAAATGAAATGTTATAGTGATTTGCGTATTGTATTTCCAACCATATTTTATCATATTTCAAATGTGTTATCTGTCGATATGATAGTACTGGCAGATATATTGATTGGTGTTCTGTTAAATTATAAAAACTAACATGATTATTACTTTCGAAGTTAAAATTTCCGTGCATTTCGTAAACATTCAAATAAAATTGAAAGCGAGTTATTAAAATTGTTTATGTACTTAATGTACCTATGCCCCTTTTTTTTAATAATGTAAAAATATTTTGCTTTAAGACAGAATCTTGTAGGAATATATTTTATATTTTAGATAAACATTATTCATGATTGTTATTATATGTAATATTAAAGTTATCGACATAGTCCAAAGGATTAGCAAGCTGAAGTGGCAGCGGGCTGGTCACATCTGTCGCCGAACCGATAGCCGCTGGAGCAGACGTGTTATGGAGTG
>DWFV01002095.1:0-10261 GCA_018246775.1 Parelbella machaon machaon | reverse complement strand
GATTTATTTGGGATAATTAGCTGTGGCAGCCCTAATCTAGGTGACAGATCGTAACTTGAGATGGTCTATTTTTACTTAGCATTGGATGTCAATTGAGTTTTGTTTTGAGTTGCGGTTAATGAATATGTTGCGTGTTCCGATCAAATGAGTTCAGGTTTGAATTGGACATATTTCAACTGAAAATGTCCAATTCTTCAGTCGGACCCACATCGATCATCCATTTATACACAATTATACATATACAATCCAACTAAAATTGTTAATTTGAGAAAAAAGAGAATGTACGTTGAGCAATTTAAGATATTACTCTGTTTCTCTATATGGCAACATTAAGATTGGGTTTTGATTTACGATTTTATGACAATATATTATTTGTGTAAGCAATTATCCACTCGTGCATTTATTCCTACATATGTATTTGCTTGTATTTTTTTGTAGTCGAAAATGGTAAACTAAACACTGATATTTTTTATTATAGTTCGGGCAAATAGCAAAGATGCATGATTTTTCAATATTTTTTCCAGTATATTAATAACAAGTAGAACCTTCGTAATCGTCCCTGAAACCCTCTCAATGTCAACAAATATTATTAAAAATGTAAAAGGAATTGATGGAGTATAAATTTTGGATATTATGCAAAGCTTAATTTTTTTAGAAAACATTTTTGGATTCTTGAAGTCTTTTTGACATATAAAAGGGCATTCAGTTTTAAAACTTTAAAAAATTTAAATCCGTTAAAGAGAAAAAGCATTAAATAGGGCTATTTTTAAACAAGTCTTAGGTTTTAAGCTAAGAACAAATGGAATAACTCTTCAAATTATTGTTAAATTTTTTTGCCAAAGTTAAATTGAAAGTTTGGCAACACCTATTTAAAAAATTTAATTAAAAATAATTAAAATACATCATGCTTAAGTAACACGTACATATTTCCAATATAATAAGCAAAACATCATGTTACTAATAATATTTTGCGACCACTGTCAGTAACCTCACTAAGTTTAATGAATATATTTTACTCAAAAGAGTACAGGGTTATTTCACACAACTTTTTTCTCTCGCTCAACAGACTTATGGAGTATTTAACGTCTATGAACGCAATACCTTATATCAATACAACTTTGACGTCCATTTGATGTAATATTGTAATTTGATATAATAGAATGAACTAACCATCGATAGACAATCTAGAGTTGTTATTCTATCAATCGTAATCATAGACACGAAACCACGCGTGCTAGATATAAAAATGTATTTGACAAACTAAACTTGCAACATAACAATATATAATATATTAAGAAGTCACATACGAAAGTTTGATACCATAATTAAGCAGGGCCTATGCTAGGGTGACCAATCAGATGACACCTGTACATATTCAAGTTTCTAAATATGTGTTTATCTAGGTAATTGTATATACAGAGTAATTATACATTTGTTGTGATCACACACATACTTGGACTGTGGAATTCGAATCCCCAATCCCCTTCACAACGAACGATCTGGTCACTAACCAATGACTACCAACTAAGTGACCAATATTAAATGAAAATGCAACATGGGTGACTTTTATACTTTTGCAGGCATATAATGCAAACTAGATATGTACTAGATACCTTTACATTGTTATTTTAAAGTTGCTGAACATATTTCGATGCAATTTTTTATAACGATAGTTTGAACTGGTAAAAGAATATAAGATATTTAAAAAAAATCCCTAAAATAATTGGTCGGCCATTTTAAATATGTATAACAATATTTCTTGACCGAAGTTTTTAGGACGAGATAAATATAGTAGATGTATATATGATTTTGGCTGTTGTTTTAAAAGCTAAATAAATCAATAGATTTATAAAAGAATGAATGTAATTATGAACGAACGAACAATTAAATGAATAAACAGATAAAAATAAGTTTTCTATAAAATTAATTAGCACGATAGTTTTAACAAGATAAGCAAAATATCATCTATTCGTTATTTTTAATTACCTTGTGTTAGACCAAGTAGGCAGACGAAGGCCAATATGAAATATTTGAAAAAAAACACATGCATATTATCAATCAAACAAGTAAAATTTTGCAACGATCTTGTAACTCTAGAGAAATAATTGTAGATACGTTAGTTACCTACTTAAAGAGTTAAAGAGTAAAAAATAATACATAGCTATATTTCTATTTTTTTGATTTCATAACTTCGACTTGAGATTTCGAAAACATCAACTTGTAGGCAACAGCTGTTCTACTAGTGAAGTTGCATATTAATTTACTTTAAAAAAAAAAGAATTTTAAATTAATCCTAACCACAATTATCAAATTACTAAATTAAAATAGTGTTAAACCGAACGACAGCTGGTTAGCAAAGCGAATAAAAGCACAACGTGTAGTCACCGGGTATCGAACCTGATACCCTCCGGTTCGGCAACCCGACACCGCCAGTCCTCCCCGACCGCCGGGTTCGAACCTGTGACACTTACAATATTAGGGGCTTTGACAAACATGTCTTGACGTGTGCTTTCCTAACTCATTTTGTGGGTAGGCTGGTACCGTTGCGTTGTATAGTTCTATAATATACATAGCAATATACACCGTGTTATACATCTATACACCATTTTGATGAACTAAAATATATGTAGGAGTATTACCGATAACTAATCCCTATACATTTTTCAAAGTTACATCGAAATTATACTGTTCATCCAGAACAACATCACACACATCTACAAAGCCGTTTTCATTAACGCAAAACTATTTAAACCTACTCGTAGGTAATACTATCTGGATTAAATGATACTGAGAGTTGGGATTCTACTAGGAACAAGTTCCTACAGTACTTTTAGATGTAGGTTGCAGATGTCCAAAGGTAGCAGCTGGTATACCTGCACTTTAACGCAGCCAATAATTTATTAGAATATGTTTAATGTTCTGGTTGCTTAACAGTATGAAGACAGACTGATTAAAACTTACAATATAACTAAATAAATTACCTTATGAAATCAAAAGTGTCGAGTCATTTATGTTAACAAAATTGGTGAATAAATACATTTACTTATTTGATTTATATTTATTAATTATTGTTTCGTCACGCTAGATCCCTTAGAGGGTAGGCAAAGAGCACTAAATGTCAAATATTTCTAACTTTACAAACGTAACGTGCTTCTCCTATATTTATCACTCTCTTTCATGTATTCATAACCTTCATATTTCTTTATATACTTAGATTTATGGTAACCACAATAGACAATCACATGTCATAGCTTACAGATCGGAACCGCAACATTCCTTAATAATTACACTCAATAATTATTATAATAATTCCATGTTTGATCCGGTTTAAGTATGCGATTAAAGTGATCAAAAGATTTAAAAAATCTTCAACCAGTAAGTCAACCTTTATCTTTCCACTGCTGGAGATCTCTTCTAGAAATAAGAATGATTAGTGCAGTAATCTGCCACGCTGATGAATACGAGTTGAAAACTTACATTTTTACTAGATAAAAACTTTAATTAAATTCAAAATCTCCTTCAAACCCGGCGAAGCATTGGCCACTCCCCGGGTGTTGCAAATGTCCATAGCGAAGGTGACTACTTACCAACAGGTGGCCCGCCTGCCTATTCGCTAGGCTGTAAAAAAATCATGTGTATGAAGAAAGTAATTGTAAGATACAGATGTGTAAACGTAAGGACATTTGGTACTCGCCACTCTCTGCTTTACTTGTAAGGGACCTGGCGTGATGGTATAAAAACAATAGACTTTAAACGAATAATAATATTTAGTTTTAATTTAAAGTTGTATCTACATATATAAACAGTTTTAATCACACTAGAAACATTAACGTGTATATTTTCATTTCCGACAGGTACTACGAGACAGGTTCGATAAGACCGCGGGCTATAGGTGGCTCGAAGCCCAGGGTGGCCACCGCGGAGGTGGTCAGCAAGATCGCGCAGTACAAACGCGAGTGCCCGTCAATCTTCGCGTGGGAGATCAGGGACCGTCTGCTGAGCGAAGGAGTCTGCACGTCTGACAACATACCCAGCGTAAGTAGATTTTCTTTGCATAATATAGTTCTGCTCTGGTACTCTTAATAATGATTATTATTTTCGACCCTTTTAACATTCCCCTGTTGGCATATGCGTCTCCTCTCATAATGTGCAAGTGTGAAGTCTGTCAACCCGCACTTGGCCAGCGTGGCAGACTAAAGCCTTAACCCTCTCATTATGAAAGAAGACCCATATTATTGGTACTCTTGTATTTTTTAATTTAATATACATTTCAATTTGTATAAAAATACACCCTTGTAGTATATTTTCACTGATATACAGAAACTTATGTATATTTGTTAAAATATTCCATTTTGTCTTCTACTCACTAAACCTTACCTATGAAAACACGACTAAAGTTATCAATGTATCAACTCATTTTCCACCAGACTCCGGCCATAAAGTAATTATATGCAATAAATACTTAAGTAATTGTACAATAACTTTTTTGACTTAAGTAATATGTAATTGTAGTATTTGTTTATTAATATAACTTTGTCATAAGTTGATTATTAGGTTTCGTATGTGTTTACATCCGTAAGGTTAAATTTTAAGCCAGAATATTCCACGCTATTCTAAGTTATACATTTTTATACCGTGTATATACAGTACGATCTCTCTATCGATAGTGAATCGAGTATTCGTGATAATGTGTGGTAAGTGCATACTTCAATAATATTAATTATAATCAAATACATATACGAAGATATACTTATGATATCAATAAAGTAGACATATATCCAACCTTAGGTTAATGTGCAGCTCGGCCGGTTAAAAATATAACGATTTATAGCACATAAAGATTTAATGGAAGATTAGCATCTGCTTGAAGAACATTGGCCAGCTTAACTTAACTTTATTTTCTTCAAATTTATTTTTAGTCGAAACATACATTCAATTACAACAGAAGTGCATTTGTAAGTTCTCGGGTGTATGAAAAAAACCTATCACAAGCAAGCGTGTTTTCTGAACGCGTTTAACAGAAAAGTATGATACGAAAGGGCGAATCGTAAAACACAACGGGTATACTTATATACAGTAGTGTTATATACAGATGCTATAACGCCTTATCTTTCCCCAGCACTATACAACCCCCTCGCCCCCCTCCCCTCGTGGCAAAACAATATGACGTTATAACTTTTTCTTCATCTTTTCCCTTTTTTGAATACGGGCCTCCCCTTCTGGGACATCCTTTAGAGGCCGATACATCCTCGGCTACAGGGTGCTTATTTTTTTGAAAAACAATCAGAAACAAATTTTTCACCAGATTTTTTTCTGATGATACACGAACCCGATCTTAATAGACTTAAAGCTTATACATTACTGCTATGTAATACTTACATTATCCTCAAGAAGAAAATTATTGTATAAATTTCATTATAAATGTTATTATAAGGTTACATGCTAAGTTTTGGGAATGCCATTTCTAAATAATAATGTAAATATATAGTTGTGATGGTGTCCAATGTCACTTGAGATATTTTATACTTAATGTAATAGATACATACAGAATACTAATATATAACTATTTATTAATCTTGTATTTGTTTACCCTTCATTAAATTCACAATGAGCGGGTTTAATACTTAGTGACTATCTCCACCAGTCAGTCGTTGGCACTGGTGAAATATTGTGGTATACGAAAAAAAAAGAAAAAAGAAAGAACCAGTCATGAAAAGGAAATCTGATCGCATACCTATAATAATGTGATAATATGCTAAAGATAAAGGAAGGAATTTAACTGTTTACATTTACAACTCTTTAATATCGCGATAAAAACGTCGAATCGCTGGGTAAAGCTACGATAACACCATTAATACGAGCGATGTCTTTGTAATTAATGGGGATTTAAATGAAGGGAAATTTCTTAAACACCCTTTTACGACGCACGTCGTCTCCCTAGCCGAAATGCTTAACATAAATTAATTAAGAAAATCGCACCATCACCCTGTTGCTGACGGTTTTAAGAAGAAAAAAAAGGAGCGACATTAAGTACTCTCCGTCAAGAGTATCGAGAAAAACATAAAACCGAAATGGAGGAAATACTGGAGGGGGACGGAGATATGAGTTTTTAATGAGTGCGAAAGAGTTGGCCGGCTATCTCTTTTTTCAACGTTTAAGGGGGGGGTGAAGGAGGAACGGGCGATTTTGACACGGCATGAATAAAGAAAATATGAAGGCTTTTGTTACCGTAAAAATTCCTGTACAGGGGATAAAGTCTTTAAGTTATCTGCGAGGGTACCGCGGAGGGTGGAGTATGCAGGTAGATGTGAAGATGTGAAGGGTGCTCTTGTGCGTATTTATCGAATATCGAGTTATATTGGGTTTACGTAGGTATATTATTAAAGAGGGTGCTTAAACGTTGAATATATTAAAGTCAACTGATCGATCCCGCGTGTGTTGTATCATTTTTTTCAGAGCCGAATGTTGATGTTTACGGAGATTTAATTACGCGTGCTATGAGAGCTCCTTTTGATACGGTTTTATTGAAAATCCGGTTAATTGAAGCGTTCGAACGGCGTGTGGATATTTTTTTGACAAACGGAACCTCATAAATTTAAAGGTTACATTTACCTAATATTTATTAATTAATTTTTACTATTAAATTTTGAACACATCGTTACATAACAGACGTAGAAAGTAATTTTAACTAGAATTAATTTTACCTATTGTATTGTATTTTAAAATGTTGTGTCTTTATTTATTGGTTTATAAAAATGTAATGATTTTGGTTCATTTAAAATGAATATTAAATCAAAGAGAATTATAACATTGAGATTTTGTAACAAAATTGCATTAAACGCCAGCTTAACGGCAAACAAGGCCGTCAACAGTACTTCATTGCGACCCTTAAATAAAAAAAAATGTAACCACTCAACCTTGCTAACTTACTTGTCAACTAAACGGCGGCACTGTCACGCAATTGTGTGATTAATACACATTAAAATAGAGTTCGTTTTTAATTGGCGGGTAAAGTGTGGTGAGTGAGATTGACCCCCAATTGCCGTCAGTTTCTGGCTATTGTCATGGTACAGGATCATATCCCGTTGTAGCGTGTTCCCGTACGTTCCCGTGCGTCCCGTTGCAAATCACTTCCGGGCCACTAAATCCAGGCCAAATTAATGCATTTAGCACGCTCCCGCGCTGGGGATGACAACTTTATTTTATTTTATTATATTACGATATTTTCTTGTCACGTTAGCGTCGCTTTTGTTTTTTTTTGTGTGCGATGTAGTGTACGCATGTGTGAGTGTGAGGCAGTAATTCAATTATTTTATACTGAATACTGAACAGGAATAATGAAGTTGAGTAAAAACAAAAATTATATAAGACATTTGCTATTGTACACTATTCTATACAATGTAATATAATTCTCATATTTTACATTTGTGAAAGAAAGTTTACTAAATTTATAGAAGATTAATTATGTTAGGTGATAATAATTTTTTCAAGTAGGTACCTGTGTAAAATGGCAATAGTGACAAATAAATTAAAATAAAAAAACCCATCCAACTTATTAGTATTTTTTAAATTAATCGTATTTTGTTTTATACAACCAAGATGCATTTTTTAAAATTGCTTTCTATACTTTATATTACATAAATGAAAAAAAATATAGGCTGAAATTCAATCGAATTTGAGTAGGCGCGTGAAACATTTAATTTCGCAAAATCATTTTAACAAAGCGATAACACAAATGAGCGGCCTATCGTCATCATCGTCCAGTGCACCGATTTAAAATATCATTAATGTCCATATCTGAGGCTGCGATCTCACGGCACAGTCGGAACAGATCACAAATTGCAACAAAGGGCTTTGCCAAAGAAGATTATCGGTGAAACGCGTGGCGGGCACGCGATCCGCATGTGACCGTGTATAGTGGAGCTTACCCTATTTCATTACCAACAAACAAAATAACACCTTGTGCGCTTTACAACAAGGTATATTCGAGATTAATAATAATTTCCTTACGGTACGCCAGTATTGCAAAGGGAAAATAGATTTTAACGTCATAGATTTTAGTAGAGTTTTCGGTGGCGTTTGGTCAAAGAAAAGTTAGTTGCGAATAAGAAGTGTTGGAGGGAAATTAATACCACAATTCGTTGTATTTAAGGCTTATATTGGAGTCGAGTGTATAATCGTTGGATAAATAAATATGTAATTGTAACATTGTTCTACCCGTGTTTGTCTTGGTGTCACTTGCAAACACGACTCCGGGCTCATCTGTGAATGAACGACTGAATGAATGGTTTTTTTGTTCTATTAGTTTGTGTAGATGGAATATAACATAGACAACATATGTATAAAGCCACAGATAACCAAATTATGTTTAAAAAAAATCGTTAATGCTTATAGTTTTACTATTTAAACAAAGGTCGGCTGAAAACTTTTCTAATTCGATTAGTACATCAGAGTTTTACCTACGTTTTTATTTTAGATAAATTTGTAGGTATGTAAAATATACTCAAAATCTAAGTATCCAAAAAGCATATTACATGAGAACATGAAAAGGACATCGTCTACATAAGTGACATTACTTTCGTTCTTAAATTCATTTTGGAAAAGACAGGTTTTTTCGCAACAGTATCAGATAGATACAACATGTATCGACTCATACAATCTCATACGTTTATGAATACTTACACAATATGTAAGTAAGCCTATCATTTTTCAAGGGGACTTTAAATTTTGTTGTGGGGTGGACGTATGGATACCTATATTTTAAAAGCTAATCAACAACTCCATTATAAGATTGATAGCCAGTAAACATGTTGACATTAGAAATTTATGATTCCGCTCTAAGGTACCTAAATTTGTAATGAATTTCTATATATAATCTTACACTGTATGTTTATATCTATCATTCAATATTCTCATGAAATACAGCTAAAGTATTCAAATCACAAACATAAAAACATGAGTCATTACCAACTAAGGCAACTTTGGAAATGTTTTAAATTTTCAAATATCAATTTTTCTTTAAATATAACCACGGAAACGACTAACATTTTCAAATAATAAAAATTATTATTAAATAACACTAACCCTTTGTCAGTTAAGACTTTTCTCTCTCCGTTCCTAAATCCTTATCGATCTTAAGCACGTTTGAAACTGCACAATATTTATGATGAGTATCGACGGGGGTGGCTGGCGAAGCGCGCTAAGTATCCGCGCCACGTGCTACTAAGCCCCGACATGCAATTTTTTTATTACCCCTGCTTACAGGGGTTGCGTTATTATCGACTTGCATGTCCGTTTCCAAGTGTTTCATTAACTATTTCAATGGCGACTTGTGTAGCACGGATTATATTTTAAATATGTTATAATTGGGGATTAAAATATTCAATATTATGTTGCGTGATAAATATTGATGAAATGATTTTTTTTTATATCTTTTTCTGCAATACGTAAGGAAGAAAATTGTGGGTCTGCTTTGAAGCTATCAGTTTCGATTCTAATGAAGCAAACATTAGAAATTTATCTTTAAACACTGCCAGTTTCTTTATTGATAAAAAAATTATATCCACAGTAAAGGTTACTATTTCATACTAATGGTATGAAGCGCACTTTAGATTTTTTATAATGATTTTTAAGTGTGGTGCAAACTCCTATTTGGCTAAGGCGGCGGCCTAGCATGTTAGTTAACCCTTTTCGTTCTGAAAGGAGATCCGGTTCAAGATTGGAACCAATATGCTTTTTTATTACAAAAAATACCAAGAGTATCGTGGTATTGCTAATCGAAATCGTGTACATCGCTACTAATGCCACGTTAAGGTTCACTCACGTCCTTGTACCGATAGCAAAAAAGTAATGTACAGTTTACAAGCTGTTACCTCCACTATGCTTGCCCTCTTATGGTTCATATTTAAATAAAGGGAACCTGACCTAAAACATTGTTAACAACGATAAAAATATATAGGTACTGACTTTGGTCCTGTATGTTTTTGCGGATACGCTCGTCTAATTTTGAATTTAGACAGGGTTCTTCTTCATAAGCTCTCTTGAGCCAGGAGGTTATTAAATCCTGTACATAATACAAAAAAATATCATATTTTATCATTGGTAAGTAAATACCAAGGTTGATGGAATGCCATACTAAAATCTTCAATAGTAAGCTGTGAACAAATTAATAAGACTGTTTTGCTGACGGTGCATAAGTCCCTAAAGCAATATAGCCAGGAGATAACTGATAAGATAAAATCCGATTGCAATTATTGCACAC
>DWFV01002094.1:0-10261 GCA_018246775.1 Parelbella machaon machaon | reverse complement strand
ATGACCTAAAAAGGCAGGTTAGGTCAGCACCTTAGAGAGCTAATATTTCTTAAACATTATACGGGCAGACCTATTCTCCGACCATAATACCGTTGGTACGCTTCAATAAATTGTGACCTTCATACGTCATTCATATGATAATACAGCATATACCACATTTGACGGTTGACTAATTTTTAGTATCGTCTGTTTTTGGGGTCGTTACAGTACTTATTGAAACTGATGTAAAACCTGTTTTTTTGTCTCAATTCAAAATGCACTTTCTTGGCCATAGTTCATTGTGGGCGCGGATGGCATCACCGGCCTCACGTACGAGCACTCGCCGGCCGAGGGCCAGCCCATCGCTGTCCTCACAGACTATATTATTGATTACATGTACGTACCCCAGTAGCTTAGCGAGCAAGTTTAGTTTAAAATCACTGTTATATTAAGATGTATAGGTAAAATATTATAATTATAAATTTTAAATATATCTTCCGTTCAAAGCAGAATTCGATTATTAACTTGGCATAAACATTTTGATATAAATTGTAGTTAGATGTAAAACATTATTTCTAATTGGTGTTATTTTATAGCTTTTGCATTTCTTATATCATGTTATAATATAAAAGAGAGCCATAATAATGATTGTTTAATTAATTTTAAGCGATCAAAACAAATCCCCATCTGAAGCGACCTCTACACGGCCCAAGGACCCTGTTCGTTTAGACTTCAGTGTGAGCAGTGAGGTGGCACAGATGATAAAGACCGCCGAAGTTAATTTGGACAAGTAGGTTCACTCATAATACATTTTATTTTTTATTTTAAGTTTTGATCTTAATCAATTTTTCTAATCTTTATTTAATTTACCTTATTCTTTTACTTTTGCAAATCTATATTGTATAACAAAATTAACATAACTTCATGATTTTTTCAGATTAGTAGCAAATTTGGATCTAAACTGTTTTAAATTCGAGAGGTTCGGGAAGAATTTCATCAAGTCTCATAAGATGAGCCCGGACAGCTTCCTGCAAATGGCCATGCAGTACGCCTTCTATAGGTTAGTAGTATCATTACGGCAGGTTCCTTACGGGATAAGCAGGGAGCGTCGAGTTTCAAAAAATGAATATTGGGGACAGTAAAGGGGTAGTACGGGTGGCAAAAAATGAATATCTTTGTAATTATAGACCAGACTAGCTTCTTGTATTTTAATCACCCTTTCCTAAACGCACACCGATTTCGGAGACTTCCCCATCCTACAATATCGAATCTATTTGTTCAAGATAGGTGACTCTTGGCCTCCCTCTTCACCTGCATTCGTATTATATATCTGTTATATCATTCTTAGATCTACCATTATTTTTGCGCGACATGCGCTTTCTCATTTTTATACCAGCGTTCTATTCCACGCAAAGCATTTATTCCGTTTACATTTCTATTAGGAACGTAGTCGGCGAGTACCAAACTTTATATTCGGCGTAACATAGTGCTCTATTGATTTATATGTAGAAATTGTTCAATTCCTTTAGTGTTATATGTTGAGCAGGCTGCACAACACGCCCGGCGCCCACTACGAGTCGGCGGCCACGCGCATGTACGCGGGCGGCCGCACCGAGACCATCCGCTCCTGCTCCGTGGAGTCCGTCGAGTTCGCCAGGACCATGCTGGACGATCAGGCCTCCCCCAAGAAAAAACTCGCTTCCATGCACAAAGCGGTCAAGGCGCACAAGGACTATACAGTTCAGGTATGTTATTGACTTCATTGTTAAATTGTGTCCGTATTCTGGTTATCAGAGTGAAGTATGTACAATTTACCACCGGCGCGATTTAAAACAAGAAGCAATGGGCGCCCAATATCTGTCGTCGAAATCCTGAAATAGATTTTTTATTACCGTCCGTGTTACATCGACCGTTATTTTACCGGCAACGGCCAAATAATATCAATAAAACGGACTTTACACTCAGATCAAAGCGCTGCACGAGACAAACTGTACTGCTGTCAGCGTAGCCAAGTTACACCATTTGATATTGCACTAAACAATATATAAATAAATCTGTAATTTAATACAATTATAAATCAGGTCATATATAACACACAGGCCTTGCAAGGTTTTGGCGTCGACAGACATCTTCTGGGATTGAAACTGACAGCCATCGAAAATGGTATCGAACTGCCTAAGTTATATCAAGATCACGGTTACTTGCGAAGTGCTCACATGCGCATATCTACAAGTCAGGTATGTTATTGAACAACATTTTGCATGCATAACTTATAAATTGACGTTTTTTGTTTAGTTACATATAAACTCTTATTAGCTTTTATACCTATTAAATATTTTACGTATAATAACTAAACTAACATAAGACTAGGCACGGACCCGTCAAAGGCGAAAGCGGTAGATATTGGTAGGCGGAATCCAAGTTGCCATATACGTATTGTATTCAGTAAATTCATGGTAAAGTTTTGTTGGAGTGCCCTGTGGCGCTCCAACTACTGTGTAGTGACGGTGTAGCGGTGTGGCAGGTGGCGTGCAGGTGCGACGGGTTCATGTGCTACGGGCCGCTGGTGGCGGACGGCTACGCGACGTGCTACAACCCGCGCGCCGCCGACGTCAACTTCGCGACGGCCGCGTTCGTAGCGGCGCGCGACACGGCGGCCGCGCGCTACGCCGCCGCGCTGCGCCGCGCGCTGCAGGACATGCACGACGTGCTGCTGCAGGCTACGCACTCCAAGCTCTAACGCTTACGGATTGCTACGCGTTCTACCTTGTATATTGTGCTTCTGTGATCCGCAACTGAGGTGGAGGATTATAAATAACTGTATTTAAATAAATAAGATTACTTATCCTATTTGTTTCTTTATTTTTTTTATTTGATGGGCCAGCGTCTCTCCACGGTAGCACCTGATGGAAAGGACAAATGTGTTCTAAGATAGTCCATATCTGCTTAGCTAAAGGCTATCCACTCTCGGTTAGGCATGGTTGGATGCAGATACGGTGTGCCACCCCTTGGCTGTCCGATTAAAAGACATGCAACGTAATATTAAAATAACTGTTTAACTGGCGTTCAGTATCGTATTCCTGCACAATATGTTGTCGGTAGTAGTAGATAACGTCTGTTTGTCAAGCGCTCAAGGTTCATATATTTAATTTAACCATAACTCAGTCAGTCCCAATAAAGACAATAGAGTAGGCTCACAAATAGAACATTATTTTTTATCATATCATTAAATCTACCGAAATATAGCCGCGAACGATAAAATTGCAAATTGATAACATATGAGCGATGACATATCATGAAGTAGCTTAATAGATTAGTAACTTAATAGACGGTGAATTATTTTTTGCTCTAGCCACTGTTTCTTTTGAAAGTTTTAATTACTCTTCATGCGAATAAGAAAAATAGTCAAATTTTGCGCTTTGTTAGGATTAATGGAACTTTCACGATTAATGTTCAAATTAAATATTAAAATATTACAATGCAGTTACATTAATTGAAAGAATTTGATGTGCATATTTAGGGAGTCCGCAGATGTACTGTTGAGGCGTACCTTTGGAGAGGCCAATGTGCAGAAACGCAGCAATTGAGATTGGCGTGCTAATGATGATAATTACTTATATAAAAAAATAAAGCCAAACTTCGTACACTGTACAAACATTTATTTTCAAGTTTATACAATATTAAAATATATTTCTAATTATAAGTATATTTCTCGTTCATTGACAGTGTTTCTACCTACCACTAATATAGGTACACTTTATTTCTCTTGTACCATTTAAAACATTTGAAAGCAAACTGAAAATGCAACATTAAACATCTATCTTTTAAAATTCAACATTGGAATGGTAAAAAGATCTGAGCGGCCGTTACATTAACATAAAAATCAAAAGGTGGGTATCATGAATCATTAACACTTAAAATATTCATTATAAAAACGTATTATATTATAATTTGAAAATTTTAATTTTATGTTCTATAAAGAATAATTTTTAATTTTCAAGAAAAATAAAATATATCCATTATATTACTGGTAGAGCACAGTTTGTAACGATTTTTAAAAATTGCTACTCGATAAAATAAACTTAGGTTTAAGTGCGAAAATGTTTTTATATCGTATTTTATGGATCTTGTGAGTGTCTTCTAGATTAAATATAATAAGCTATCGTTTATTATACAATTTATAAAGAAAATGTACACCTAGAGAGACACAATGATAACATATATTACGTAAAATGTGTACTTATCTAATACTTTACATAGGTTTGAATACAAATGTATACATTAAAGATTTAAGGGAGATATGCACATTTTAAGTGTAGAGAGATAGCAGAAATTCCAGTTTTGTTATAGTTTGATGGTTATACACATAGATATTATCCACAGGGCAGTAAGAGTAGCTTCTTGAGCCGTTGGAAGCAGCAATATATATTTAAAAATGTATTTCTTGTAATGTGTGAGACTACACGGTTCCATTGTTACCGGTAGTGTCACTATTTTAGGAAAGTTGATATTTAAGTTGTAGAAAGACCAGCTAACTCCCAGACAATCCCCAAAAGCTTTAAGTAACATTCATGAATCAAGCTGTCTAAGCAGCTGTCCTTCCTGCGACGGCGTTGATCTCCGGGATGTCGATTACGTCCAATAGATTTGTGAAAGCAAAGTCAAAATTACAAAATACCTATATTTGCATAATTTATTTGATTTACATTCGAACGTACAAGATAGTGCTACTTGTAAAAATAAACAGAAATATTGGAAAACATACAGTAACATTTATATTTCAAAATAGGAATAGAAATAACGAATACGCGAGGAATGTTACAACTAGTAAAATATCGTGGTCTGCCGATTATATTGCAACCTATTCATTGATAAACCTCAGCTTATTGCGAATATTAGATCTTAACACACATTAAAAATAAAAATGATTAAATATTAATAAACTCATTTAATTATATAACACAGATGAAACAACAATAACGTCCAATAAATATTGCTAGTCGAATTACGTTTTTTTTTCTTATGATCAAAACAGGAAAACCAAAAAAAGAAATTAAAAAAAATACTTGTAATGTTATTGTCTATGACTAACGGACAGGCTATTCACTAAGTAGTCCTTTCCTATTAAGCTACTTACACTTAGCCACGAGAAGAAATAATTTGTTAATTGTACTTAACAAAATTATTATTAAAGTACACTTTTATATTAATTTTCACTTTCTGTCGATAATCAATTTCAACTTTCTGTTGCGTTAGTACCTTTGTATGTATTATCATTTAAATTAATGTATTATCATCTAAGAACCCCAGTAAGTATAACAACTAAAAGTTTAGCAGTAATGAAACAATAGGATTGAAAATGTACAAAATTTTCCAAAATTTCATTAAAATATACGCTAGTAGCGTAAATGAATAAGCGTAGGCTTTAACAAACCAACAGGAATAAAAATGAAGCTATTTTTCAAACTGCCTACAAAGAGACATTCAAGGTGTACATTAAATGTGCAAAAATTAGTTGCTCAGTCCATACTACAAACAAACGTTCCCAAAACCCCATAACGTTAAATAAACATATGTGTTACATCGGCGCGCGCTACTTCGTCCCATCCTAAGTATATGCTCTGATCTGTTTGCCTAACGCGCCAAAAGAAGTATAGCTTCAATCAATATATATAAATATATTCATCAATTGTTGTGACACATGCTTGACAATACATACCTATACATAACAATAAGCCACCAGCTCCGTTACCGCGACGAGGCACCACGACAATGAGCTGAGTGTAAAATGCATTACATGGATGAAAAGGGTTGTAAAAAGTTCAAGATTGTTTTGTCTCTTTTGAACTAAATAATGTAGTTTATTTTAATTACAATTAGATTAAAAATTACTGCAGATATTATTACAATATTTACAGTAATTTCACTGTACATACATAATGTCTATTTGCAAATCAATTTACAATCTAAAGGAAACATCTTTTTAATAATATTATTTAAAATCGACTTTCACTTTTGTACAACTTTCAATCTTGGAATGTCAAAACGTTAAAACTTCTTTTTTACCAAGATTATTAATGGTTTATAATTATATATTATATATTTCATGAAAAAAAGAATTTATTAGGAAACATATTTACAGCCACACTTGCATTTAAGTAGAGTATTCAATTTTCTGGAAGATTGTAACAAAGTACAATTAAACAATATTTGCTTGTCTGGTCTCTTGTGGCATCTAAATAATAATTTCGATTTCTGTTCTAGATGCTCCGTAACATATATTTAGTATTATCATTTATATTCTGTAAGAAAGATAAAAAGAGCATGCTTTGACCTCCTTTCAGGTGGTCTGACAACTAAAGAAAATAGCTAGATGCAGCTGGATTTATAGACTTATGGATGGATATTCCATATAAACATAGTAATTACATCATAGTATCTGTAATTTTGGCCAATACCAAGTGTGATCAACATTGTGACAGGTAACCGCTTGTACCATATTTTCAAGAACATTTTCGCGCATTGGAGTGCATGTCCAGTAGTTGGTCCCGGATGTTAACGCTAACCAATTGCAAAAATTGGTCAGAGGCCTTGAATGGAATTTAAAAACTTACGAGTTTATCATTTATCTATGTCTATTTGTATTTTGAGTGGCTTTGTAACTGAAACTCTAGACATACCCAAGTTGAGATGTGGTACCCACGCTCAGTAGTGGGACAAAAAGTGGTGGCAGAATTATATTTGTTAATATGTGTGACAGGAAAAGTGATTAACTTTAATATTTTAAATAGCAATAAATATTCATTAAATAAGTGATAAATAAATAGCTCTATTTGAATACTCATGCGGCTTAAGAGAATATTATTAATTTATTATTTAAACTGTTTATGCATTGCACTGACTACATTTACAATTGTCAAATGTGAATTTGTCTAATTATAGTAGATATTACCATTGTAGCAACCCATTGTTTGGAAGATGCAACTGACATGAAAAAAAAACAGCTAGCATCAGCATCAATGCCCTTCAGTTTCACGAATGTGCGTGGTTACACTTCAAGGATAATAATGCCAGCATCCGTAGCTACTATCATGTTCTCCTTTCAAGTTCACTTCGCGTCCATTTTCCTAGCGGCTATAGTAACTGTCGCTTCTTAGTTATGATTACTAACGAGGGGAACGACAGCACATAGTCAGTATGATTAGAACACTTCAATGTTAAGTAGTGTAGCAGGAGGGACGATGTTTGAATACAATTCCATGCGCTACGCGGGACAGGAGGGTGTGCGAGTGGTGCGGGGCGCGGCTAGCAGGCGCAGTGGTCGCGCGCGGCGGGCGGCGCGGCCAGCGGGCGGCCGGGCGACGCCGGCTTGTGCTGCACGCCGGACTCCGCCGCGTTCAGATCCAGCCGGCCATCCTGGATGCTCTGGTATATCTTCTTCGCCGTCTCCAGAAACGCCTCCTCCACGTTTTGACCCCTGTAAACAAAGGCTATGTGAGGACTGAAAGGAAAACAATTTGTAAAGTTACAAAATCAAACATGGATTTACTTAAATTTTTTCATTAGTCAGTCTTAACCCACAACTTAACATACTCATTTGCCCTTTACAGATCAGCCAGGTGCCAGAGCCTTTTGTGTTCTATAGCAAATGAAATGAACTTGGCTACCTAAAGGGGAACTTAGAGCCTTTTTCTACATTTTTTTTAAAAGGGAAAAGAAAAGTGGAAAGCAATTTAATTTCATTGAATAGTAGAGGCAAGGATCAGTCATTCTGAATATATTATATGTACATAGAAACAATTTTTTGAGTAACATCAAGAAAGTTGTTACAATATTCAGGTTTACTTGATGCTTTGCTGATATTTTGTAATTTTTTCACATCATTATATACACAAAACAATAATCATTGCCAAATACATTAGAGGCTAATTAGCACAAAATACCTGAATAATAAATAACTCACATAAAAATTAATTGTAATAAAATTATAATAAACTGATGGTAACAATTCAGACAGAAATATCTAGTATATAAGTAAATAAATCACAAAGTTAAACTTTTTTTCCCTCTACTTAAAATATTTGTTATTGATATAGGGGTAATCTGATAAACTTGTTTATTAAAATTATTCACTCGCTAAGCCACTAAGTAAAATAAACATTGATATATGAACAGAACAAATATTTATACTCATCACACAAATGTCTGTCATGGGAGGGTATCAAACCTGTAACCAATACTGTAGTCAAAATATATACAATAACTTACGTTTTTGCACTAGCTTCAACAAACATAAGTCCATTCTCATCTGCAAACTGCTTGGCCTCTTCGTATGTCACATCTCGCTGTCCGTCCAGATCAGATTTGTTACCAATTAAGAATATCACAGTACTGGGGTTTGTTAGGTTGCGAGTATCTGTAAGCCAGCTGCTTAAATGATTATAAGTTGATCTGAAATACAAGAATAAGTGTTTCTGTATATTATTTTATTATCACACCATATCCCTTACAGGGTAGGCAAAGTGTACAAGGTTCCAAATATTTATATCCTTACAGACCTGGAGTGCTATGTCCTCAGTAACTTTCATCATTATCATCATCAGCCTATTTAAGTGCACTGCTGTCATGATATCTTCCCATTAATCAAATGAATATTTTGCAATTTATCACAATCTTTTTCCAAATTCATAATTTATATTGATATCACATTCTATTGTTGTAATTAATCATAAGGGACATGAACATCACTTTCCATCTTCAAAAATTATAACTACTTATCTCATAACTCATTCAAGATATATACAAGGGGTGGCCAGCTCCTTGAGAGCCTGAGCCATTTTTCAAAATCTCAAATTTTTTGTGAGCCGCAATGAAATAGATATTTGAGTTATAAAAAAAAAATTTAAGGTACTTATATTTTTTAAAACATAAATACAAGTAGGTACACATATAGTATTGAATTTAAATATTAAAAATTAAACACATTTATTTTAATTCTCTTGATAATTTTTTAAAGTTTGTGATTTGTTGCTTTGCAATTTTTTATAATGAATAATCGTAAGTATGAAATTGTGTTTTTAATATTTATGACTTTATTACTAGGTGCCATGGTTGTAATTAGGTTGACCTGAAAACTATTTTAAAACTTTTGTCCTGTTTCTTCATAAAGAAATGTAGTGATCCTTTATCTATGTAATTATTGTTGATTGAAGGTCGTATCATTCTTAAATTGCACCTAGTCTTTCCTATTTGGTGTCAGTAATTTATGACCTTTTGAAACACATATGGAACAATAATAATTTTTTTAAATATAATATAAAAGCACAAAGATGAAAAGGGGACTTGGGCACATTTATCGAGAGCAACAAATAATCCTCCTAAGAGCCATACGTGGCTCGCGAGCCATAGGTTTCCCCCCCCCCCCCGAGATGTAGACTTCTTCACCCCGCCCTTTCTATATACATTATTATTATGTATATAAAACCATAGAAAAAGGTTTTTTATACTTAAAATTTTTTAAGGTATATAGTATGAGTCATTCAAGATCAGTAAGAGGCCTTACCTCCGTGTTATGTCATAAACCATCAGAGCACCTGCAGCTCCTCTGTAGTATGACCGAGTCACAGCCCTAAACCGCTCTTGTCCAGCCGTGTCCCATATTTGTAACTTGATTTTTTGTCCAGCAACCTCAATGATCCGGGTCCCAAATTCAACTCCAATTGTATGAGGACAATCAGCCATAACTGAAACAATACAGTGTGTTAGGAAATGATTAATGATTATTGTTGTTATATATTATTTATTGTTTCCATTTATTATTGTTAACCACACATGAATTTTCTAAGGATGATAACATAATTAATTTTGTTTCATTCTAATTGCTTGCAGCCTACAATGAGGCTGTGTTCATTGGGTTTGAAGAGCTGCATCATACTAACAACATACTCCAAATTGGGCAACTCAATTAATAGAATCTGTAAAACGGACAACTTTTCTAATCAGTTATAGATAATAAAGAAAATTGTTGGATGTGTACATGTGTAAATTTGTATAATGTAACTTTTAACTATTTTTATATACTTACACTTCTTTTCTGTAAACTGATGCAACAAGCATGACTTTCCTACTCCCATATCACCGATAATAATGTACTTAAAAATGTAGGAGTAGTTGTATGGTCCGGACGTCATCGTGCTGCAATCAATACTTATTGAATTAGTACGTGTATAAGCTTATAACATTAACTGATTTTATTAAAATTTAAGGGAAGGAAATCAGATAT
>DWFV01002093.1:0-10267 GCA_018246775.1 Parelbella machaon machaon | reverse complement strand
TTAAGCTGGTATATTCTTAGAAAGGTTTATCTTATTAGGATTAGAGTTAGAAGAGCTTTGAATTTTAAAGTGCTTAAAGACATGACAGAATTTTGACAGATACCGAAAGGGTATTTAATGTTCATGATTTTTAAGAAAATGGAAAAAAGATGGGACCAAAAACACAAGATCTATGTTGATAATCAAAGTCAGGTGATTAAAAAGATTATTCTATTAACTTATGTATATTTTTAGGATACATTGTTCACTGCTAATACACTTAACAAAAACAGTTAGCGAGATAAAACCTGCAAAAGATCAGCATAAAAACCAAAATATTCTTAAAGTCGGCATAACTTCCACAGCATCATAACTTTACCATACGAATACACACAGCAACAGCCAGCTCGATACCGCTCCGAGCTGCTTCTGATGTAGGTTGCAAATGATCTGCGAGATTAGTAACGTCGGCTCCGGCCAGTGTACGTGGTCGCTGGTGGCGAAGTTTTATCAATGTTTTCCTACTTCGGTTCCCGGGAAGTGACCGGTTTCGTTATTCAGTTAGCTGTTATTATTTGAGTAGTGATAGCCCAGTGGCTTGGATTCTTCCGCTCACTTTGGAGGTCCTGGGTTAAAACCATGGCGTGCATCTCTTTAAAAGTGTGGTTTAAGATTAAATATCACTTGATATAACGGTGAAGGATCACCGTTATAACAAGCAAATGTTCGAATGTGGTCAATTGTAAAATAAATGACTGCCTCGTCGGTCGAGGGGTTGCAAGCGTGGCTACCGTTCGAGAGGTCCTGGCTTCAAATCCCGGGTCGGGTACTATTGGATTTACCTAATTTAAAATTTCTAGTAGTGACTCTGAGTCTGGAATTGTGCCCGGTATATGGCAATAGGTTCACCACCTATTCCATGGGACGTAAACATAACTGATGAAACGCCTGCCTCCGCTTCTGCCTGCCCCATCGGGGTTTACAGGCATGATGTAACGTTTTTTTTGTAAAATAAATATTTTTGTGACACAGAAGTTATCGACAAGATTTATACTTACTCGTACAGTATTTAAAATAAAAATTGTAAATCGTTCTTAGAAATATGTCCAATATCGAGTTTGCGGTCACTGAAGCAGTATTATCGGAACACCGCTCCGTCGATCACGCTACGTCATTTTTTCACACCAACTGTGATATCTTTGATTAATCATTAATCGTGACGCTCTTTACTTTCTCTCGAGAAACAAGTCAGTCGAGATATGAAACGAAAGCCGAACCGGGAATCTCGCGAAAAATACAATCGTTCATGAAAGGCGATAAATAATTTAATAAGCGCTAATTACGAAATTCGCACGTTCGTATGTCTGTGATAAAATTGATTAGGTGTTTTGTAGCGAAAAATTTTGATTTTAAATTAATTACGTATTTCGTACATTTATTTGTCAATGATAAAAATGGCTAAGATACTTTTAGATATTACTAATAAATTAATTAATCCACATTAATTATAAAATTCGCACGTTCATAAATCCTAATGTCTTATAATAAAAAAAACTGTCGATAAATAATTAAATTTACATTAAAACATTTGGTGAGTATTATTTATTGCATATAACTGTTTAAATTTACACTGCTGTTCGAAATTCAAAATTGATGAAGAATTAACAGTTAAGGCAACATACGAGTACGTACATATGTAAATTTGTACCTATGTATTGGTTTTCTTATATTGCTCGTCTTACTTCGGAACACTAGAGGTCAATAAAAATGCAAATACAGGCTTGTATATTGATCAAAAATGTTTAACAGAATATCTATTTTAAATTTTTAATGACAAGTTACTGTGCTTATCATTAATTCCAATTAAATACAATATGTGCAATATTACGACAATAAGAGACTCATGTGGCTTCATAGCGGAATATCATATATAATAAAATTAATCATTAATTTTACATTATTTTTAAAAAAGGTCAAGAGTTAACATATATTCATTTCTTTCTCCAGAAAAGAAAAATACTTTACTGTCAGCCCAAATATTATTCAGCTTAACCCACTAGTTTATAATTTCATCTATAAATTACATCAAGAATTACATTTATAAATCTCAATCAAAGGTAGAACTTCGAAAAATCTAATGGCATCGAACAGTATCGTACGAGCAATATTCTTCAAAAGTCCACTAACTCAGTATGCAAACCTGGTAGATATAACCGACGGCAGCTGTGGAAAATATAGTTCGACGTTCGAGATAATAAAGGCAGGTTCGCGCTCGAGTGATATTTCCCCCGTGATAAAGCTGCCTCGTCGTAAATATGGAAGCTTGCAGTAGATTGTGTGATGTATGCGTTGTATTCCACATAAACTTTACATTGTAATCGGGGTTTTTATGGCTGCCGAACCGCTAGCGGTAAACGGATGGGCTGAAATCAATTTGGGCGGAGTGGCTGTGGTGGAGATAGGATGCTAATGGTCCTTTTGTGACGTCAAATGTGCAGTTTATGCTACTCATTTTTATGACATTGTCTTTAATAATATTGATGATTGTTTATCGGGCTTGGAGTCGTGTTTTTAGTAAGATACCCTCAATTTTGAATTTTTACTGTATGTATAAATATTTATCTAAAATGGTTGATCTGTGAGGATCAATTGATAATTATTATAATATTTATTGTTAGCGAATAACTAGGTCTAGTAAATTTTCTCATATAAATCTTGGGCCCCAGGGCATACCAATCACATATAGCCATCTAAACTCGAACTGGACAAAACCTGTGCTGCAGTATACAAAATGCTGATACCCTGGATCAGATTTGCTGCTGCAGTTCTTAGGACATGTGCTAAAATTACTACACAGAACGGTGCTGGTGATTTTATTACATAATAATACCAAGAATCTCTTGTGGTCAAATATTCGCTTGCAAATATTTACGAAATAATCTGCGTTTTAAAATTAAAATGTGCTTATTAATAATTTTCTATAACGGTGAAGGAAAATATCGTGAAGTGAGCTATACGCCATAAAACTCTCATTGTCTAAAGCGAATAATTGAAGAGAGTGATGCATGTGGAAGAAGCACGGCAGGTTTGCAAGGATAGAGATAGTTGGCACTCCGTACTCTTTGCCTGCCCCATAAAGGAGTAGGCGTAAAGACATGTATATATGTATTATCTAAAGCGTGTAAAGTTTGGTAATTATAGTCTTAACCCTTGTACTGAGAAAAGACCCGTGTCGAATAGTGGAACGACAGAGCATTCTTACTTCGAAGTTCTTATAACTTTCAAGGTTTCTTCACTAGGACGTGTTTATGAGCTGCATTGATTACTTACGGTAGTTTATACCCCTGATTGCAACTTACATTTAATGGGCACTAAGACATACGGTAACCGTTAAATACAAGTAACCGTTAAATACAATATGTTTAAAATCTCCAAGACATGAGCTTTCAATATTTTGCAATTGCTAGTGTCATGACGAAAAAGTTGTTTTTTTTTATAATTTCATCATCATCAATATTAGCCTGTTTTATCCCACTGCTGATGATGGGCCTTCCGAAAGCGGATTTATGTTCACAATCCCCACGCTGGGATTACTAGTTGGGGATTGCGGAAACGAATACATAGCCGTAGTCTGTAGCTAGTTGCGTTGTGTGTTGGCATTCGTTGTATGAATATTGCAATTAGTTACAAAGTTATCATTAAGTTCTCTCGCTGGCCGCTGCTCCTCGACACTCCTCGCTAATCGCGGCTCGCTTCATGCCATTCACTTTCGTTCCGGATATCTGTTTATTTAATCTAACGTCACTCAATCAGAGGTGTCTTGATTTATTTGCTAGGCAACACGTGAAGATGTTATTAGTTAGAGCACCGCCTGATATCTTTTGTTTATTTATTTATTTCCTACAGTTTTATTGTAGGGTTCTTGACGTTGTATTTATTTGATTTTAATTAATTTTGTAAGTACAGCAATCGCAAAAAGTGTCTAACGGTTTTAGGCGATGTGGTTGTGTTTTTATGCGGAACTGTACAGGTGTTTTTCTAATTATCATCGTTTGACTCAGGTTTTCTCCCAAAATATTTAATGGTACAATATTCTATCACCTTGACTCAGCTCGGATGCGCAATCATAAAAAGACATCTAACTTCTAAATACTGCTTGCCAGATATTTGAATCCCAGATTCTGGAGTGGAGATCGTTTAACCACTACGCTCTCACTGCTTCTGCTTCCCAAGATATGAGTTTAATTTATTGTAAAATTTTTTTTTTAATAAATAAGTCGCGGAAACAGAAAAGACTAAATGAGTATACTATATATTTTCCTCCAAGAAATCATTCTAGGAAAAATGCTTTTGAAAATGCTAATCCCAGCGCTAGAGATATCTATTCAAGTGCATCAACTTACTTTCCAATCTCATAAATTTCTACATCAAAGCTGTCTTGATAATTATTGCTCAATTTTTCCTTTTAAATAAATGACTATTTGAATTTTGTGTTAGTAACTCTTTAGGATTAGGATCTCTTTTTTCAGAGAAGAGAGTAGCCAGCAGACATGCAGCAATCACAACAGGCCGCTGCTGCATGTATAGACGTCTGTAACGACTTCAAATAGGACTGGGAATAGGCCTTTATTGTCAATAAGTCTTACTAGTTGTTAGTAAGATTACTGACGTTACGTTATTAACAAGATTGCAGGAATATAAAGTTCGAGGTAGAATATTTGGTGTCAATAAGTCTATTTAATACTAGTTATAAAGATTGACGTTGAATAAGAATATTTATAAGATTTACGTAAATGTCAATCCATCCAATAACGGAACACTGCATTGTACACGACAACTCTATATCCAAACGCCATTTAGCTATAATCGCCTCGATTTTCTTGCATCACAGCAATTAAGTCCTCGGTAATGAAAGCTTACGGTCTAATGGCAGTAAATTTACTGCAGCCGAACCTCGATATTTCTGTTCGCGGAGTGCTTATTCCGTGAACGCTAATTAAGTGAATGCATTGGAATCTTAACTTAACGATAACTTAGAAGTAATTGTTATCATTACAGAGCACATTGATATTGGGGCTGAATTAATGCTCTCGGAATGCGTCAGTTTCAATGTGTTTTTGTTTGTTATAAGTTGTCTTAGTATACATTTTTGTGTGATACGAAACGATTTTATAATGGCATTTTGCTAATTTATTCTTATAATTTATTATGAATTCATAGTACCTACTAGTAATACTGTGACAACTCACATATGGCCGCCTGATTCAAAACTAGGCAGAGGTGGTACTATGGTCATGAAGCAGCTGATAAGGGTGTATGTATTCGTAAATTTTTAAAGACACCTGTATGTGAATTTTCAAATACATATGTGGACAATATTAGTCACAGATACAAAACAAACACTCGTATTCATGACACAATCATTTTTGCTTTTAACACGAATCGAACATACACCCTCTGCTTAACGTAGCGAAATCCACAAATTAACAAGCCCTTACAATAAACCTGTTTATTGACTTTAAAATAGACCTTTTAAAATGTTTTAAGCTATCTCAATAATACAAAAGGGATTTTAAATTAGCCCTTAGATTTGTGATTGTAAATTAACTTGTAACTTTATTTCTTTGGACATCAATTAATAAATTTATTTATTATGTAATAGTATTTATCATCAGCGATAGTGGCGCGACCAGAAATTTGCATTAACTCTTATTGTTAACGTCAATTGTATTTGCCATTAAAACCTCTCGAGAAGCTGTTAGATGCAAATTAGCATAATATATGTGATTCTGAACTCTATGCTTGTACAGTAAATTGTCTGTTTGTGTTGAGTTATTTATCTAATAAATTGAACCATCACCAATTGTGTTAAGTATTTATGTTAACTATGTTGTCACTTGTTATTGTTAACGTCTGTATTTCAGCGATATTAATTATCTTATCTTTTGTTCTATTCAATTCATTGTTCTGTTTCAGGATTCCTTCATTTTAGTCCACGGATCAATTTTAACATGGTTTCATGAAGTGGTCATTTTTGCAGTATTAAGCAATAGTTATAAGAACAACCTGTATGCTCTGTCTGAAGGGTGTGTTGCCGATCGAATGTGTACCAATGCTAACGATGACAATCTCAGCCTTCAGGCGATAGCAATGAAAGAACTTCCTAATAATAACTGCGTTCATAACCAAAATAGCCTAGCCCATACCCACTCACTAATAGCCGCATTATCAAAAAATACTTATTAAATTGTAGTCTTATTGTCAACTGAAATAAACTTAATGTCAACTAGTACTAACTTAGTTGACTGACTTAGTTGACTTGTCACGGATAAATAACTGACTGATCAAATAATACCATCTTAGTGACTTATTTATAAACGAATATTATTGTACTGACTTTTTATCAACTCATACTATCCTACGCATCGTATCGCAAGTAATACAATCTTACTAACTTATTATCAATTAGTAATTACTCGGTAATAGATTCCAGATCTTCATAGGCAACAGTTAACCCTGGTTTCTATTGATCGTTCGGTGGCTACTTCTCATACAAAAATATGAAAAGAACATTTCGGGACAATCACGCACTAGTGGATATGAAACTAACGAAACCCTACGCAGTGACGAGTGCTGATAGAGAGAAAGTGACGTGTTAGTGGCAACTGGAGCGCGCGAGATAAATTTAAATAAGATACGAGGAGCCCGATTACCGATTCGGGATAGTTCACAAATGAAAGCTATAGAAAGTGTGAACGGACACTTCTTTCATTACGCCTTCAGATCTGATGGCTGTCGTTCTGGAAATTCGTTTAGATGTCCAAATCTAATACTGGTGCTCTTCAATTGCTTTATTAATTTTATTTGAAATTATATTTATTACATATTTTTTAAATGTTCCATCCAATTATGACATGGATACGAAAAAGGTTTTAATATCAAGTCAAGTATGTAACACTATTTAAATACGTTTCCTTACACATCTTCTTCCGAGTTAGTACTTGTACATACTGAATACATGCACAGCAAAAATGGTTAAGACTTTTTTACTCAAAACTAGAGGCTAAATGCAGAATAACTCAAATCAAACCTATAATTTACAAGACAAGAACGTTTTCAAATAAATGCCAATTAATTTACTTTTATTGAAAAAATGTGACGTAGTTATCTAATTTGAAATATGATTAACGTGTTAATAATTTGTTAATAAATAGCAAATTTGCGACTACACATTATTTAAGTAAGTTGACTTTAATATTATCGCCGTGGAAAAGCCATCTGTTACTCGTATGTATTGTCATGTTAATGTCATAATATTAAGATTGATTAAGCTGCAAACAAATTAGAGTTTACAAGATGTTACTACCGTTGAAAATTGTGAAACGATATGTTTCTGGCCTCTTATTACTTTTATAAGTACTGCCGTATGTTCTTTTTCATTCTGTTCTTCATTATTTTCCATTACTTTGTGATTCACATCTTCATTATTTATATTACTTATCAACTCACACATCCTTGATTTTCTTGGCTCTTTTTTCTCTATGTAACTGTCCACAATAATAAACTATCGCACTGTTATGGAAACTATTTGCTTTATGTTCAAATCAATAAAAATTATGAAAGTATCTTAGACGATCCTACATAAGTTTTAATCCTTCGTGATAGTATACAGCATTTGATATTTTGAAATACTACTCTATATATGTCAATAGAACAGCTCGTTTTAATCTTGTCATAGTATTGGACTTCAAAATGCCAGATTCGGTATCGCATTGTGCTGAGGAGAAATCACAATGGTTTCGCCTTTGTACGCCAATCTGATGCTAAACGAATAAAGACGTTAGCTGAGATTTGCTGTGACATGATATACATCGTCAATATATATTAAGTTTATAAGCTTTACTTGTCTGTGCTATGTAAGAAATTTTTATTTGTTGATATAATATTAATTAAATTAATATTAATTGGTGAAACGTGGGAGGGTATTACACTCCTCTTCCTATCACTGCGGGTATCACAGGCGTGATGTTACTGATCAATTCGGTTCGAAGATGTGTTTAATGGATAGAAATAATACGCTATAAGTTGTGGAATTTCTGCTTCAGTAGCGGGCGAAGCCGCGGAGAAAGATCCAGTTAAATAATAGAGTATAGCAATTGATGACCTGAGAGCGATACTAACGTCATTCTTCACTGAAAATTGTATTTGACTAAGTATTTTACTAAATAAATTTGACTACCTCGTTGGTTGAGTAGTGAATGCGCGGTTGCTGATCGAGACGTTCTGAATTCGAGTCCCGGATCAAGTACTATTAGATTTTCTAACTTCGATTTTCTAGTAGAAATTTCAAGTAGTGGCTCAGAGTCTGGATCTGTGTCCGGTGAATGGTGATAGTCTCACCACCTATTTTATGTGCGCTGCCTACCCCTTTGGGGACTACAGGCGTGCTGTTACGTACGTGCGTTTTTAAAAAATTTAAAATTTTTGAACTACTTTTATCTATGGATGATTAACGGTTTTATGTATGTTCTTGACATACATAAAACCATTGCATTATTAACCATATTATGCATTAACATAAGTTATTCTGGTACTTAATTATACATACATATATCCGGATTTGTGATACAAAAAGCAAACAGTTGCAAAATAGAATAATATAGCAAATTTTTAAAATCGTTTAGTATCAAGTCGTAATAGGTTTGTAACTGTCGATGTCGCCTTTCAACTGACATTCCTATATTGAGGTAATTAAGGTTCACTTAAGTGAGGACGGAAGGACATCCTGTCGAAATCACATATTTGTGAGAGATACAGCATTTTATCATTTTAATATATCCTGTTGCTGGATTATATATTACGATTGTTAATTTAAAATGACGCTGACTACTTTCTAAACGTGATAAATTTTAAAAATATTTCGAAAAGTGTATTATTATTCGTCAATTTTGCACTAAATCTTTCGCCGATAATCGTGTCAATTTCAACATTTTATGCTTTGACAAGGTGACAAGATCGCCAAATTGATATCAAATTGTGCTGTTGGTTTGTTTCTTTCCTTTATAGGAAGGCGCTGGTTTACGAATTCAATGTTGTATTCGCTTCGGTTTTCGAACGTTTAAAAATAGAATTATCGAGTATCCTAAACCTTCTATAACTAACAGAAATATATAGGTTGCTGATGTGTAAAAATAAAACAGGTGTCTAATAAAAGTAGGAATCGATTGTTATCGTTATCTAAATGTTTAAAAAGTACATACATATATCATGTAATTTAAAAAGTTTCGTCACACAGGTGGGCAAAAGTCGCCAGTTTGAAGCTTATTTCTGCAAAAGGGAAAAATCTATTATGCGAAAAATATATGTCCAATTTTAGTCACGTAACGACTTCAACATTCAATGAATGTTACGTTTTTCGTTCAGATGATGGTGGACCTTTCAGCAGATGTTGGCAGAGTTTCGGACAAACAAAGACGCACTCTTAAATGGACGAGCGCAGACTTTTAAACGATGAGAAACCGTATAGTTTTTAAAACCTTCTCGGAACGGAAAGCGGCATAATATTTACGATAATATAATAAACGACGTGAGATAAGAAGGTTTTTCGACGAAACATTGTTTATAACTCGACATTAACCTTTTATTATTGCATGAAGCCTTTGTTCGGCAACTTAATTGCTACGGTAGATAAGACACGCGATAGTAAAAAGAAACCATTTCGTATGGGAATTTATTGTGTATCGACTGGCAACATAAAGTTTTTGAGGTTACTCGTATCGCGTGCAAAGTTTTTCACCAATAGTATTTGGGTCTATCCGCTTATATATTGCAATTTTTTTTTCATTAATCGTGTACATGTAACCCTTGTTATTATAAGAGGATACCCGCGTCCCATAGTGTTAGGACAAAAAATTGATAATCGTTCATTATCATCACGTAGGCGACAGTTGAACGGTAGGTAATAATTGATTTGAATAGACTGGAGCGATCAGCGCGGTTAAGGAATATCTGTATTTTTAGGGATTATATATGGAAGTAAATATACATACACCACTTGCATGTCACTGAAATTTACAAGGATCTCTTGTTCACGGTTGGACAAATTTAGGCCTCAACGAGGATAGGACTAGAGTATATTCCGCCACGCCGCTCTAGCGCAGGTTAGAGATCTATTTATGAGACAAGTTTGAAACCCAATTAATGAACCGTCAACATTCGTTTTATATAATATATGACCGTAGAAAGCGTTCCTGAACAATTTGCCTCAAATGTCATCCTTTCGATAACC
>DWFV01002092.1:0-10267 GCA_018246775.1 Parelbella machaon machaon | reverse complement strand
ATTAATATTATTCAAGACTAGATTTACCATCAACAGCTTTTTACGCTTTCGACATACTCCGTCTTATTTTACACGCTATAACAATGAAGCGCTTTTAGCACTTCACGAGCGCTACGAAAGTCCTGTTTTTGAGCTAAAACGTTAGACGCGTCGCAAAGACAGCGCTATGACAACTAAAAGTACTGCCGGTTCCATTTCCCAACGCTGACAGACCAATTTCAGCTGTAAGATGTCGTTTGTCTCGTGAGAAGTTGAGTAAAACTGCCTTATACACAGAATGCGTTCTTTAGTATGCAAAGAAGATTCATGTGGGTGGAAATATTATTATTTACAGGCAGTAAAACCTGTTCTTATAGTAGTAGACCAGCAATGTTCGTATTTCGACCGTAATTTATTAAATTTAAATTCGTAAGTTATTTAGATTTTCGTGTCAAATTCAAATATATCTCTGCTCTGTGTTACTATTTTACCATATATTATTATATGTATAAATGTAAAATATAAATGTTTTATTTTATTAAACGAACCCATAAGCCATGTTAATTAAACTGTAATGTATTATCTGTAATTTCCTTCTCTTTATAAATATTAAATATGCCAAATTTTAAGAGCTTTCGTTTGCGAAATACAGGTACTCAAAGTATAAAAATTAATGTACTAATGTAGCTACCTAACTGGAGATAGTTAAAAGAATATAAGAGGAGATCATCCAGCTTTAGAGAACTCGATAAATCAAATATATCTGATTACTAGCCAGACATTAGGACATGAAGCTGAAAAGCCTTCCAAATTGATACTAATGGATACAATTTGAGTTTGACATTGGAATAGGACACAGGCGTGTATCCGGCGACTTGTAGAACACCTTCAAAGTCGAAAAGTACAATGAACACTAGGAAGAAGTATACAATAAACAATTTTGTCTTAAAGGTGAAACAAATTCCTATAAAACGTTTTTTAATAAACGTAAAAAATATACCTATGATTAAAGTTTAACGTTATTTAGTCGATACATTTAGAAACACCTTGACACTGATTGATGATTTTTGTTAAAATCTTGTCTGTCTTTCTTATGTTCATAGGCGACAGTTTCCATTCATCATCAGATTACTTTTCCACCTGGTTAAAAGGCTTAATTTATAAGAATAATAATGTTTTTTTTCTTTACTATCGTGGAAATGTACTACACTCCTCATTCTATCCCATCGAAGATTACAAGCGTAAAGATATGAAAAACAATAACCTAATTTATTTATGTTGTTATTATGTATTATGTTCTCATTCCTTCTCGTTGTAAACATGCATGACACAGGCATGAAATCTACCTGTATCTCTTACAATTGTATGCAGTAAGGAGCATACAATTGTAAGCGATACATAAGAAAACGAAAACCTTAAAGAACAAAACGTAATACATAATACACTACATTATATAGGCCAGTACGCGGCCCTATTATTACTTTCCATATTGGAAAACAACCGAGTGAAAACATTCAAGTGTGCCGCTCTCAAACTTTCTGTTTGCAATTCTTGCCCTTTTCTTTTTTTCTTTCAATTTTTTTGTAGTAAGCCATTTACATTTTACGATTAATAATAAGATATATATGGGTATAAGTATATGTGTGTGCGCGTGTGTGCGTGTGTGCGGGTGTATGTGTGCGTGTATGTGTTTGTGTGTAAGACAGTGTATGTGTGTGTGTGTGTGTGCGTGTGCGAGCGTGCGTGCATGCGTGTGTGCGTGCGTGCATGCGTGTGTGCGTGCGTGCATGCGTGCGTGCGTACGTGTGTGTGTTTATATAAAGGTACAGAGCGTAACAACACACTTGTAGTTTCCAAAAAAGATTTGCAGAGGAGTGTAATACGCTCCCACAATTGAAAAAATAGTGAGCCATTACTAAGAGTTTTTACTACAAAATCTAAGCTACAAAAATCGAACAGGACCGGACCGCTTGTAACCACTCAACCAATGTACAGAAATTTAATGTAAGGTCATATCAATAGAAAGAGTGACAAAACAGATATATGATGCAAAAGTTAATGGAGACGGGAGCTGAGACCAAGACTCGTGTATCTTGCCAAAATAAGTCAAGTACTGGGTGATAAAGGAGACATAATTATCTGAAACCTGCATGCTTATATGAAAAGAGTGAGTGATGACTGACGAATGATAGGGATAGTTGGGACTCGGCGTTCGCTGCCTACCCCGTAAGAAACCGTGCATGACGATATGATAATAATAACGCATGCAATTCACATTTATAAACTAAATATTCCAGATTTATATATGTATAAAATAACATCGTGTAGATCCCATCCCGTCGGATCTAAGAACACCTTAATAACCGACTTATCTATTTCTCAAGGACAATTGAAGATCTCCTGCCATCCATACAAAAAGTCAAAGGGTGCAATATACATACATATTGGGTAAGTTTTCTCATATATTTGCCCTATAACAGCCTTGGGGGTGCCACGTGCCGCGACAAATACTTACTTTCCCTAATATCAGAACTATTTTTGGCGCGAGGGAATAATTGAACAATTTCCTTCTTATTCGTTACATACCTACACATTATTAGTATATCTCTACTGATGAATTGATATCTCTATCCTCAGGATAGACCTGATGTATTTTTTCTATGTTCATTACTCTCTTCATATTAAACATTGCTTACATTCACACTGTGAATGTCAGACACATAATAAGTCAACAATTTGTTTTTTTTTTTTTAAATATATCTTGCTTAACTGACTAGCGATAGAACATTACTTTAAAGCAAAAAAAAAAATCACTGGCCGCCAATAATAAAGCTGGTAGTACTTTTATCCTTATTTAATTTACAGCCGACAAGTAACGAGAGGGACAGCTGCAGTGTCTGGCGGCAGCAATTTCAAAAATCCTCCTAATCCAAAATAATTTTCGCCAATTAAACGTCTGTGTATCGCACCTGCGGTCGCGGGACGGGGCTTTGAGTTATATTCATAATTACTTTTATACTTACGAAAATATTGCAACCATTTCGATTAATAAATATTATTATGTTTTAGTTCATATTTAGAAATGTCAAAAAAGCTAATATTGGAACTTCTACTACACAGTATTAGATATAACCATATGAGATATCCCTCGGCTTCACCAAAAACAAGACAAGAAAACATCGACACGACAGAGTTCAATTTATAATTATAACAAAAATTAAGGAATATATGCAAATGTATTTCAAACAAAATTAAAGTAGCATAGCATTGAAATAAAAGACTAAAAGACGAAATCTTTTCTCGTATAATACGGCAGTCTAAAACAGTAGGTACTTGATAGCAATTTCTTTCGTAACAATATTTTATTAACACAAAGGAACAACTGTAATAACATTGTTCGGGCTTTTAATTCGCCAGAGGCGCATTGTCTTACCCTACAACAACCTTTTTTCTTTCACATTAATTAAGAAAAATAGGCCGCGACACGGTGATTAACACTAAGAATAATTTCATCAAATATTAAGCTGGGCCCTTTAATGAAATAAGGATTGGTGCGACAACAAGCGTCTGTGGATTTAAAAAATTACTACTGCTCTTTAATATTTCTATATTGTACCGTTGGCATCCTGTATTTTAGTGGACTAAGCAATCACACATTTAAATCGATTATTGAAAAATGATTTTATATCTACAAACCATTATATTTATATTTAATAAATTTTTCTGTAATATTATTCATATTTTTTGTACGTAAATTTATTGTACCTGTATAAACAATGAAAACAAAATAAACTATTTGTCATAATCATCATCATCACTCTAAAGTCCACTGCTGAACGAAGGCCTCCCCTGGGGAGTTTTTGCCCGTAGTCCGCACGCTGAGCATGCGGATTGGGGATCGCAGAACACGGCTTTTTGCACCGCTTATGTTAGTGCTCATAGGCGACCAGGCCATTCAACTATGCCTAAGCAGCCCGCAGTATATTGCGCTCTGCCAGCGTCGTGTTTACTCGCATCTTAAAATAGCCTGGTATCCCAGCTTTGGGCCGAGGTATGTATTCCTTATCCGACACGACACGGATTAAGATAATAATTACTTTTATACAATAATATAATTTTATACAATAATATAATTTTATACGTTTGTAAAATCCAGATGCTGTTTTGACGTATTCATATTTCTCACAGCTCTTAACTTTATGAAGCCACGTAACAGACGTTCAAAAACAAACTGGCGGGAACGGATCTTGTTACGGCAACAAATGACATTTGCATTAAAAATTCATACTGGCAATACAGGCGCTGTAACCCTGAGCGGTGAACGCTTATTTGATGTTAAATATAATGTTACCATAAACAAAATAATATTTTAAAAAATACTACTTTGCTATCAATATCTTATTAATTATAACGGTTTATTATTTATATACCTGATTTTAAAAACGAAAACATTACGTCGTATTGTTTTGTATAGTTTTATTGAGTGAAAAAAATATTTTAAATTCTCATTTTAAAATACATATCACATACATACATTTATGGTATAGAAACTTTTTGGTTGCAAATTTAAAATACTGCCATTACATTCAAAATTGGGGGTAGGTACAGATTAGATATAGGTATATAGAATTAGTACACACAGACATACAGATTACGTATAAGTACTTCAAAAAGTTCCATGTTAACGGGTGTCAAAATTGGGATTCACAAAATTCCCCCGTATGTTCCAAATCCACTTCACGACGTCAGGTTTTTGTCGGAACGCTTAAAAATTAACACTTTCTCTCTCACCCCCTCATAATATCTCACAGAATCTTGGAGCCGGATGAATAATAAAAACGTCTCGCGTCCCGCAATTTGATACTTCTTAACTTTAATAATCTTTTAATTATATTTGTGGCCTTTATTATTTCACCAACTTTCCTTCGCAGAGATGGAGTGGAGAAATTATAAGCTACTTGGAATATTTCTCTACTGAGAACGAGTTGTGGAACTGGAGGCCAACCTCCACTATCTTCGATTATTAATACCTTAATTTACACTTCAAATTCATCCTGCCCGCGACTGCTTAAAATCATACTCTAATAAGTTCCAACTCACTTCCTAACTAGCTACCTAAATGGTTACATTAAATGGTTAGTAGAAAAGTTAATGTCATAAATCTATATTTACATTAACCAAGTCGCGACTTTTAAATACAATTGCATATTACATTTCGGCTACACTTCTACCTACACCCTTAAGCCAACTATCCTCCAAGCTAAATGTTGTATATACGTGTTATTATCAACTAAGTAACTAAAGACACTTCATTACTTTTCAATACGAAATATACAGCAATAATTAACCTTATGACTTATATAGTCTCATTAAATTCTACCATGCAATATATCCTTATTTTATTACGAATAATTGTTATTTATTTTCTTCTTATATAGATACGTACATAAAGTCGCGGCAGGTCCCTTATAGGGTTAGCAGAGCCCACAAAGTGCCAAATTCGTCACTTTTCATACATACACGCCGATTTCGGAGACAATTTAAATTTTACTATTAATGGAAAAATAAAATTATAAACGTTTAATCAAACGCAAATTACGCCCGTAGCACTCGCCCTTAGCAGCGTAAAAGCAAAATCAAATTTACCGAAGAACTTCGCCAATCAAAGAATAATACAACACTATTCAAGTTTGAGAAGTATATTTTTATTACGAGGCCAACGGCCCCTTTGTAAAAAGTTCTGTACCGCCATAAATACATATATTAAAGCTTCTAGACTTTTCTAACAGTCGACAAAGCGAAAACAAACTCCGTCTAAAATCACACACTCATTTTTCACGTTTATATTTCAGTTTTTATTGAATACTTATCGTACTTATTCCAATTATTCATGGACTTTATTGCCTGAAATACATTTCGTTCATAAAACTTAATATTTATTGTAACCGTAACATACACTCGTTTATATTATGTTTAATTAGCTTTTTCTTTTTCCTTTCTTTCGTGTAAATTGTCAGCATGAATTATTTCAACATAATTCAGGATGTCTTATAAATATTGTCGTCTTTCTTTCCAACCGATTTATAGATATTTCCATTGTTGGACACGAGTTTCTTTTCAGAATCAGCAAAACTAGGATCTCTGTAGTTGTGAGTTCGATTCCCGAGTCGGCCATAGTATTACTGGATGTTTCCTAGTTGACATTCCTAGTAGCAGCACAAAATCTGGTTTTGTGCCCAGTGCATGCGAAAGGTACACCATCTAATACATAGTGGGATATATAATAAATACACCTGGTGAATCTTGGGAGTGTACTATACTCCTCTGTCTACCTCCTTGGATAAATACAGACGTAATGTGATGTGATCTATTTTAATCCTCCGAATAAAAACATCGGTATTATTCGAAAACTTTTTAAAAATCACTGTTTTACCAACGACGATAGCACTGAGAGCCCGGTCCTCTGAAGTGCTGACACAATATTTTCTAAGTAATGGTCTCGAGATAAAAGTTCGCTGCGAGCCTCTCACACTGTGCTTAGTGCATGTTGTAGCTTTGATATCCGTAACCGCTTTAAAGTTACGTGAAAAGTGTATGATTTGGCAAGTTCCTGTCGTTATCAATGCAACAAGGAAAGTCGTACAACTCTGAAGATCACTGTGTACATATGTTAGATATATATACAAATGTATATAGTGTCTAATCGAAACTCGATTCTCAAGCAAAACCGAAATCATAACTGAATATTCTTGTATTCTAGTGTCGGCCTAAACTGAAGCTTATGTGCTTCAGTACAAATTTAGTCAAACCCTTATTTTCGCCTAAAATATATTGTTTTTTCCAGCTCAGATTATATGTATTATATTCTATCATGTTACACGTTTGTTTCTAAATTATTAAAAAAAAGCTCAATTTTGAAAACAAAATAAATAATATTTGGAATAATTAAATTAAGAACGAATGGTCGATGAATGGTTGTTTCGACCTAAATGAGTTTTTACCTTTTTATGGCTGAAACAAAGATTTTATGCTCGAAATTGTAACCGATACTTAATTCGCAGTTTACATGCTAAAGTGCAATTGTGTGTGTATTTTTACATGCATATGTATGCGTGTATATATTTTACAACAATTTTTATTGAAAAGTTTAATTCTATGACATGTAATTTTCGGTTCCATGCCCCGCAAATTATCAAGAGTATTTCGTAATCATTTTAATACAGACCCGTCATACAGACACATAACATTAAAATGACATTTTAAAAAGTATCTCTTTATGTATAGGTCTATCACTTTATAAGAGTTATGTTCGACTTTAGCGGCATTAAAACTCAATTTAGCGCGAGCGGCCGCGGCGGGGGGCGCCACGAACTTTTTCAATAATTCCCACCTTCCCGCCTAAACCCAATTAGAGCGCGAGGGAAACAAAAGAAAAGTCGCTTTCCACCGGATCGGGAAGGTGTTATTAAAATTTAAACCTCTGACCCTATCCCATTATTTGCATCTTGTAGATGGTTTTTATCAGGGGCTTTTTGGGAGGATGAAAAAATAATAGTAGAGCATGTCGAGGACAGATTGCAATGTTCCTCTTTAGAGGTTTATGTCCATGCGTGGACTCGTACAAGCTGGTTATGATGATGCGATGCTGTTTTAAATAAAAACGCACTTTTAACTGTCGAATTCATAAAAGAATATTCTAGGACCTTCGACGACAATTCAAAATGATTAGATTATTTACTTATACATAGCTTCGTAAAAATATTTCCTACAATACATTTGTATTTCAATCACAGACAAGTCTCGGCATATTGAATACATGCAAATGACACTGCGTCCTGACGTTAATCGACAACTCAACAGTTGATTTATTTAGTTTATGTATACAGAGTAGGCCCCGAAATAACTGGTAACAGAGATAACTAGAGAAACTATTACGGTACTCTTTTAAATTATCTTCAATATGTTTTAATCTCCTTTCGCCAACTCTTTAAAAAAATATATGTTATTAATACTCGTATATAAAAAATTATAGTGGCCTATCTGTGTTAATTTATTTATTTATTTATATTTAGGGATTTAAATTTCAATCTCCCATTCCGGGGATCCTGGGTTCAAATCTTGCCGTAGACCTCGTTTTTTACAATGGTATTTGCTATTTCTATGGAAGAAACCTGCAAATTCTACAATTCTGCATAATGTTCTTCCAGCTCTATAACGTCCGTCAAGCCAGACTAAGCCTATTTTGCGGAGAGTCTTCCTCAGCTTTCCCTTAATTAATTAAAAAAAGACAAATATAAGAGCTTACATATGAAAGGAAATTTAAAATCAAACGAGTCGATTGTAGGTATGACGGCTTGTCAATCGAGAGCGTACAAAAAATGGTTTTGAAAATCAACATGCAAACTTGCAATTCCGATACGTCGGTCGGTGTCGGTGCTGTATCGGATTATACTTGTTACTATGGATATGACACTTCGATGCGGTAAATTTGTCAAATCCAGCGCGAAAATCGAGTGTAAATCGACTGACTCAAATCGATTTTTTTATCAGTATAATACTTAATTGTAACATTTTCACATGATTTCGATTCTCGATTAGCAATTGAGCCTGCAACCACACGTCTAACGAGACAGTAATTTATGAAAATAGGCTAACTTTTACAAACATGTATGTAATATTATAATTTAATTAGTAATTACTAATATTAAAAAATATATCAGAGCAACGTTTTGCCCTGCCAGAGTCAGAGTTTATTAGGTAACTAAGTATATACTAATACGACACAAGCAAAGCTATACTGTCGTTCATAGAGAAAGATTGCCCGTTTTGCAACTATTTAAAAATACTTATTAAATGATTACGTGTACAATTCATCATCATCAGCCTCTAGATGTTCATTGCTAGACATAGACCTCCCCTAATCGGCGTTACTCCTTCCGGACCTGGGCTTTCCGAATCCAGCAGCTTCCCGGTGTATTCTTCAGGTCGTCAGACCATTCAGTAAAAGGGCGCCCTACGCTCCTATTACCGAGACGTGGCCGTCACTCGATTGTTGTTACAATACAATATTGTACATCATATATATAAAAAAGTCTAGCTCAAGCCACAAAACGCTTCGCCTTCGTAAATTTGTTACAAAAATAAAACTTTGAAAAAATCATTATTTATACATAGTTATCCAAATAACAAACACTAGACATTCGACGGTTAGATACAATCCAATATATTTTAATATTCAAAAACCGTATTTTTGTCAAAATTTTATATACTAAGGACAAAATTTGTTAAAACCAATGATACCAATTTAGACCATTTATAGACGCTACCAAAATGCAAAGCAAATTATTGGTAACCAGCAAATTTGATTTGTAGCTTTCCAGCGTAATGTTTCCGAACGTTCAAATTCAAAGTTCGACATTCAAGTTCAGAATGTTCTTCGTTTTCAAATTTTAACTTGAGTTCGTGCTTCGCCTTAGTCTTCATGTTTAAACCAAAATAAATCCTGTCTCTATACAGTTATAGTTCACAATTCTTGGGCATTAAATTTACATAACCAAAACGATCAAATCAACCGGTTTGCATAATTAGCATTAATATTTTCTAAGCAAATCTTTGACAGTTTGCGGAAGTCTTTATCATTATTCTTTTTCTTATTTGAATTCAGAATCTTACCAAAGACAACGCTTCGGCTCCGATTTGCTTTTAAGTATTGACGATTATTTATTTATGAAAGAAATGTATATGAGTTGAGTAATAGACAACAAATTAAAATTATAACTATACACTTTGACCTACCATAATACCAATAACAATAAGCGCGTAACGCCTACTTTTCTATAATTCTATAAGCTAAATTATGGCCTCTTAGTCTAGTAGTTAGTGCACCTGCATTCTGCGGCTCCTGTTTACCCAGTACGATAGATTGTGTGATGTACGTCAGTACGATAGTGTGTGTCGTACTAGTTAATATATCTAAAATTCAAATAAATCCCAGGGCGGATTAAAAACTGATGGTAATATCTTCTCATTAAGACATTTTTCAAGAACTAAAGATCGAGCTTAGTGGCGTGCTATTGGACAGGTCTTTGTCCAGCAGTGGACGATGACTTGTTGATGATGATGATGAAGACATTTTCCGGTTCTTGTTGAGCAGGCGTTAAATATTGGTCAGTCGTACGGTATGACTATGTGTTCATACGGTATAAGTATGTGGTGCGGTCTGGCTCATAACGCACCACATAATTCAGCGCTTGCATAGTTATTGATCCAAGAAAAGTTAATTGACATC
>DWFV01002091.1:0-10267 GCA_018246775.1 Parelbella machaon machaon | reverse complement strand
AGTCACTACTAGAAATTCTAAATTAGAAAAATCTGATAGCACCCGACCCGGGATTTGAACCCAGGACCTCTCGATCGACAGTCGCGTTTGCAACCATTCAACCAACGAGGCAGTCAACTTATATTTAAGTTATCTATATTATCTTTAACGTAGAGGATCAATTTAACTAATGGATAGCGTCAGCGTGTGATGTTAGATTAGGTTTAGTGAGCTATGAACAAATAACTACATCGTCTTCTTTACTTTGGATAAAAGTCAATGACAAGTGTATTATATTAGTTATCCATTGCTTATCACAATTAGAAGACACATGTACATCTCAGTGCATTCCAATTTGGATCGTTATTCATTTTAAATTGTAAAAGTTTTAAAGTATCTTTGGACATGAAAAGAAATTAGGTAAAAATGGAAAAAACAAAACGTAACGTCACGCCTGTAATTCCCGAAGGGGTAGGCAATAGAATGTAGTACACTCCCACTTTCCACTAGTTACGTTTAAGTTCCACGGAATAGGTGGTGAGCCTATTACCATATACCGGACACAATTCCTGACTCCGAGTGATTACTGGAGGTTCTAAATGAGAAAAATCCAATAGTATCCGACCCGGGATTTGAACCCAGGATCTCCCGATTGGCAACCACAAAAATTTAACATATATGTACATAAGCCTTAAAAATAAACAACACAAACATAAATATAAAACAAGGATCCATAGATAAACACCACACAGTTGGTCTAAAAATAAAAAGGTTTTCATTTTCTGAAACTATTTTTGGGTTCTCGAGTTCATATTTTTGTTTGCGCCCTGCTTTTGTCCCTCCGGGTCCACCTGAACCCTATTCATCTCGACAAATGGTCTAACCTTAATCTCCGTCCAAATATACAATGAGAATGAACACGAGTGAGAAGCTCACCTAAAATTACTGGTAACGTTTAACCTTCAAACAGATTTCCTAAAACAAAAATTCCATTGTTTCTTTAAACCTATAAAGACATTTCTAAGCTTTCTTTAACTGCCAGTTATTCGACTGAAATAACTTTTATAATTCGTTGGGGTAATTAAGGCAATTTATAATTGTTCTCGAAACTCACGGTTATAACTCTGTTCCGAGTAAACAATTATTTTTACATAGCGTGCAACATTATTGCCCGTCCATGAAGCGGATCACGACCCTTTGAGATAATAGTAATAATTTTGTAAACGCTGTCTGAAAAAAAAAACCACTGAAAATAAATTTCAAAGTTATTTAGACACGGGCAAAATCAATTCCGATATACGAATTCAAAAAGTATGTAGGTACTTCACGATGATATATTTCCGTGCTTTCACGACAAAAGGTACGCTATCCCTTTTATCGTCCCATATTTTATTAAAATGTAAATAATAACTCCCAAGGTTAAAAAGGGTTATATTTATGGTGACACATTACAATCTGAATGTTCAGTATTTTTTCTATAACAGTATGTATGAATGACGTATAATAACAATTTCACGGTAAGCTTTAAGTTAAAAGGGACGTCAGTTTCTAAATTGGCCAAAATCTCACTGTTCGTTACTAAATGCTTATTATGTAGCATCGTAAAAGTACTAATTCGTAAATGTGTAATCGCATCTTCGACCATGCTAGAATAAAAAAGAGCCAAGTAGTTATCAGCTATGGGTCCATCATGGACATAGTCATTGATATGGAGTCATTAGGTAGATAATCCTTTATTAATATTTTTGGTTTTTTTTTTGCATTGTTTGTAAGGTATTGTTACTCGCTTATATAAATGTTATCTTTCTGATTACATCTGTTTATTAGACTGTAAACAAATTATTTATGAAAATGCAACTTTCATTCTTCAAAAAGAAACTGCATAATGTGGCTTACTTTATCGAATCTATCAGTGACTCAATAAATAAATATAATTGAGATGTACCTACCTACATTAGGTTGTATCTGTCAAAGTACATTAATATAAAAATAACACTGAATTATACGTTGAGTAAATTGTGAATATGTTAACAAAGTTTCGTGATTCGCAGAGGTTTAAAACAAAAACATTCACACGCTACTTATATCAGTGATGAATATCTAAAAATAAGTCGTGGAGTAATCTAAAGGTGTATTAACTATTTCTTATTTGCATTATCGATGTTTTTTACGCAATACATTGCCGACTGTTAAGACATGATGGCAATTAACTGAATTATATGATATTTGTCGCATCCTTTAAAAATATTAATAATGCTGATTTATAAAGGAAAGCGCAATAAGCTCCAAGAAAGATTTCAGTGTTAAACTTGGTCTAGCATTCGACACCATGCTGCTGCTGCTGCAGCTGATGGTACTGACCGCTTAGTAATCAAGTGGTCCACTCATATCAGAAATCAAAGGAACAATTTTTTGGTGTTGTGGAAACCTAAGGCTGCAGGCAGATGCTGGATGCGACAAGCCAAAGACAGGGCGCGATGGCGCTCATTGGGGGAGGCCTATGTCCAACAGTGGACTGAGATAAGCTGATGATGATAATGATGATAATGAAGTGATAACAATTGATAGTGATCATAATTGTTGATCTCTCTACACATACCGGTTTAAACTGCACAACTATCATTAATTGCTAACTCTACTAAAATGTATTTATTTAACTATACATTTGCTGGTCCTTCTTTGCTCTTGATTTTTATACATTTTTGTAGCATAAGAGTAACATATTGTTACGGTTGCTGGTGGAAAGCGTAGATGTATCCTCCATTGAATCACGCGTGTATAAGAAAGACATATCCCTACCCTATCAATCTTATGATTTATAAATATCAATTGACAGAAAAATGATATTCTCACCTCTGAGTAAAAAGTATCCGCCCAGCAACAATACGACGGAGAGGGGCGCTAGCAGCAGACCGGCGCGCATGGGATGGTTCACATACCCCACGAAACACACCCCCGTGACGCTATTACCGTCCACCTCGCCAAAAGCCATGGTGGTGATTGTCAGTATCAATGGTAGCGACCAGGCGACCAGATGGAAGTAGGCAGCTTTCTTGTCAATTCTGTCTTGGATTTTACCTGCAAAGATATTATCGATATTTAAAAATGGGTAAACAAAACATCATGAGCAAATCTGCATATGTCAGAGTTCTCCATGAGGTTTTCGCAGGCGTCCAAAGTATGTTAATGGACACTTGGCTAGCCTTGCAAGGGTGGAAGACCATGGAGTTGACCCTTCTAATTAGGAAAGAAAACTAATGTCCATCAATAAAACGATAAAGAAACGAATGATGCTTAGTAATATTTAAAACATTTTGTTAATATTAAGATAATAAGACGTACATTTTATAAATTTCCAATATTTGTTGCGTCTTCATAAAGCCTCCCTAATAATGAGTTCAAAGCATATTCAAAACTAGATGTTGAACTTACACAGACCCTTAAAGTACTACTTTTCATTGACAGCAAAACAATAATATGAAAGACGTATGTATTAAATTTGTTTACTCTGCCTCACCTAAAGCTCTAAAGCTCATGTGCCACGCGTAGGTAAATATAACGAACCACACGCAAGCCGCCATCATGAAATAGTAAACCTGAAAATTAGCATAAGTATGAGATCAAATTAAACCTAAAAAAAAACTTTTGGCAACGACAGGCGTTAAAATAATAATAAAAAATCCTATAAACCTTTTATATACTTTAACTATTGCAAAATGTCCTTAACCATAAGAACTCAAAAACGGCACTTATTGTATATTTTGTCTCTTTTATTCTCAGCGTCGTCAAGACATGTGAGAGAGGGAGAGAAAACAGATAAAAAATATTTTCATAAGTCATTGATGGAGTATTTACAAAAACAATGTTAAAGCATATATTTCAATATCTATAAAACTATATCCAATTAAAATACTACTTACCAATACAAAAACAACAACACACGACAAATTCTCTTCAGCGGATGGCTCACCTTGACGCCGGGTGCCGTCTTTTGAGCACACTATGTCATCTCTGGAGCCCACACCGAACTGAACTAGCCACCTGGAACAAATTAAAGTCAATTACAAAAGGTCTCATAGCGAAGGTAGAGAGTCTCTCCGGTTAGTTTCCAGTGACTCTTCCACAGTCCAACTTTATATATAATTGTTGCTGAATCAAGTACCATTGTGCTTACGTATATTATTATGCTAACCGAATCCCAATATTTGGTTTCTATTAGCATCTGATAATGGTGAGGCCAAGGTACCTAATAGAGATACTCAAAGAGAGCTAGCTCTCTATCAAGTCCGGCTACACGTCGGCCACTTTTCGGGTATTGCAAATGTGCTTAGACAACGGTGATCTGTGTTTGTCGGGCTCAATATAAAAATAAAACCATGTAAATCTCATACAAAAATCCAATTACTGTATCCGGTATTTCATTGGTTATTACTGATGGATGAGAGAATCCACTGAGGTTACCCCATAGAAGCGACCGCGAAGCACACATTGATATAGAAGATGACGAGCGCCGGGTACTTGTTGGCGCTGCGCCAGTCGATGAGGAAGGTGGCGACGGTGAGCAGGTTGAGCGCGAGGCACACGCCCGCGCCCCACGCCACCAGCCGGTGGATCTGCTGGTGCTCGTCCTCCGTGTACAGCGGGTCGCGGCACGGCAGCCCGCACCCGGATATACCTACAAAGAAATAAATAAATTAATGGTAAAAAAAAAACTTTTTTAAAACAAGCTTTTATTTAATTGTCCTATAAAGAACAAAATAAACTTTAAATTAAATCAACCCAATCAATGTACATGTATTACACAATTTATTAAATTATATAGAAGCTTTTTGCGAGATTTGCATATTTTATAGGAAATATTTTTTTTCATAGAGTTACTTATAATAGTCTGTCTCGTTGGTCGAGTGATTGCAAGCGCGGCTGCCGATCAGGAGGTCCTGGGTTTAATGTGACATTGTATTAGTTTTCGTGTTCTCCCCAGCGAGTCCTTTCATTTTATACCCATACTGTGTTAGTGCAGAAAAAATAACTAGTCCACCATCTAGGACGATCCGCCATATTGGAATTAGAATGACTTCACATAGCTAAGCATGCTTTGTTATCAAAAAAAAAACCTGGACTAAATTTCAGCCCAATCGGACAAAGATAACTGATTTAAAGTTCAGCTGCAAGATTCCACCCGGACAAACATACATACATTGCAAATTAGATAAAGGCTTGTAAAAAAGTAACCTTTTATTCGCAATATGTACACTTGCACGTTAGCTAAACATGTTCACACTAAACCATCGATTAGACATAACCATTATTATTATGTAGTCATGCCCGATCCCTTAAAGTGAAGAAAGAGGACACCAAGTGGCATATCCCAATTATTATAAAACGGTAATATGTAATCCCGAATATTGTATATAGAATAGAAACGAAATAGGCAATTAGGTGAAGTTGGCTCATATAATGAATATAAAATTTTTCAGACTTCGTCATGTGCAAGTATCGTTAGTATATGTAAATAAGATCGTTACCCCAGTCTGACTCGGATGGATATTACAACGTACTTTGATTCAAAAATCTTATTTACCAAGTTTAATTCTTTCTGGTTGCACCTAATCACAACTCTATTTTATATGACGTCATCATGCACGCACTGGGTGGTCAGATTTAGCTGTGACCATCATCGAATAAACTTAATCGCCTATGTGAGGATAACCTTATTTGACACGGTTGGTACGAGGCGCCCCGATGTACTTCGTAGTACATTCCAGAAACTATCCTAAATGATTTACAAACTTCGCTGAAGCTATATTTAAGCTGTTGTATCTAAGACTATTATTACATTTTTATCCAATTGTGACAGCGTTCGAGAATCCTTTGGCCATAAACCAATTTAAATGTAACAATATACTTTATTGAAATGCACTAAGTTCTTTTTTAAATGTGATCATATTCTGCTTTGACGTTCGAATCGACCTATTTGAAAGGAATCTAAAGTAGCAGCATATGTAAATTAATAGATTATAAATTTAATATGTACCTTCGTAGAAATGTATGCGTTTATCGGTGTGAATGAGAGGCGGTAAGCATTTGCCTGTAGTATTGAATTTCATCTCTCTCACTGGATTGTCACATCTATGCGGGAACAGGGTCTGGTTGCATTTCAAAAACGATGGGAAATATGACGTGTTGTATAGTATGGCACACGGTTCCATAGTGATCTTGCACATTTCATAGGACGGTAAGTACACCATGTCTTGGCCGAGTATGTGCTCACAGTTGGGCATAAAAGTTGCACAAAGCAATGGCTGAATAACCGCCCAGCATTTCGGCACATTTATCAGCTCTCTGTACAGCTCCAACTGATTCTGTATTTTGTACTGATTGTCGTAAAATGTTAGATGTACGCTTGTCCTGTTATACGGCAGCTTCACACCAAGGCATGTCGTCTTGTTAAGCGCCTCGCATTGAGCTCTTCTGACGCATATGTCCAATTTCTCCCTTTCCGGAAACCATTGGGTCCCCTTTTCGGGCCTTCTCAATCTGTAGTTTGGCGTGCCGTCTATGGCTTCTAAACGCACCGTTACGTTCTCCGGGCTGGCTGTGACTGAATTTTTATCGCCTCCATTATCGTACTGACTCGCATAACATTTTGTCAATAATAACATCAAGTACGCCCATGCACCCAGGTACATCTGAAACAAAGGAAATCTACGTTTAACACTCGGCACCTACATTCACGAAATAACTTAGATTCGATTAATGCTAAAAATTAAAACTACATTTCAATTTTCAATCTCTCTTTATTTATGCAGGTGGAAGGCGATTAAAATGAAACCCCTTGAAATTTTATAATTTTATTAAAACCACAAATATCTAAAGACTAACTTAGGCGTTTTAAAACAGAAAATACAACTTTCATTCAATGTAAAGATTGTCACATGTCCAAGTGGAAGGGTGTGGTAAGGAAGGGTGTTCGTCAGCACATGTAAAATGAGACACATGAAAAGTATGTTGTAATAAACGCATTTTCTTTTTTACATCTTGATAAGTAAGTAGTTCCAGAAAAATATAAATCCAATAACACAATGTATAGAGTGAAATGAAATTTAACTTCACATTACAATTTACACCTATCATTGGTAACATGGGTTTAAAAAAATATTTAAGTGCCTGCAATATGATGAATGACATCAAGGTTTTGTAGATATTTTAAAATTAAATCATAAATTTTGATGTAAAAAATTATTGATCAAAATAAATATACTGAGAAAAAAAAAAATTCACAAAAATTTAACTCATTAATATCGAAACAAATGCTATCAAGTGCAGCTTTTTAACAATATTTAGTGAATGATAGAATTTTAAAACAAATTTATTATAAGTATAATATACCTGACAGTCAAATGCACATTTTGGTGTCAGTATATGATGTACTTCAACATAATTAAGCTATAATCTATATTTATGTATTAATATAATAAAATTAATGAAATATTACTCATCTTCCAATTGTTTTAAATGTGCTGACCACAATTCAGTAAGGATAGGACTTCCCTGGACATAATGCTTTATTTTATTTTGGCTCATTGACTTATTCTTATTTCATTTTTACAATGCTTTAAATCCCACATAAACAGGAGCAGTTTTTCAAGGACTGTTGTCTTTATTAGAAAAAAAAAGTATACTTTATTATTAACATAATACAAAAATACCGTCTTACTATAATAATGATGAATTTTCGAGTCCGAAGAATCCATCAGTGAGCTGCTTGAGGTGCTTAAGGCTGAATCCATTCTCCAGGCCGTTGAACGAACACAAAAATTACCTGCTATTAAAAAAAAAACATATGTAACATCTTTCAACCCTCAAAATTAATAAAATAGGGAACTGTTCAACTCACCGATTTCGAAGACAAGGTAATGCACCTGCAGAAAATCTTAATAGCATTTTTTTGTGAAACAAATTTTATTACTTTTTACCTTACGAATTTAACATACAAGCTGTAAAGAAAAATTATGTACAACCTTTGAAATCTCCATCACTGTTTATTCAACACTCAACGACTTAACACTTATCAGCTCATCAATTTAACTAAGTTATTATTAAAATGTCTGCTCATGCATTCAAAAGACGATATCCTATGCTAGTTGGGAATTGGTTTTCCACCTCTTCTAAAGGATCTGCTGGCGCCGCTACCCCTGCGAGTCCATGCGCCACGTGGCATATTACCTCGGCGATTTATTCGCCCTCCATGGCCATTTATACCTCTACCTCTGCCTCGGTCTTGGCCTCGGCCTCGGTCCATACCCCGACCTCTCCCCCGCCCCCTATCATTCCACCTCTGGTTACGCACGTAACTGTCACCATTATTTTCGTCATTATTGAAGTTATTGTCCTCATCATAGTTTTGGTCAAATGAGTCTTCATCATTATATTCATCATTGTTTTCATGAGAGTATGATTGATCTTGGGAATAACCAGTATCATAATTACCTTTATTATAACCATTGTCAGGATATGGTGGATGAGGTGGCATGTTAGTCATCATTGACATATTTCCCATGTGTGGCATTGGAGGCATCCCACCTAAGGGTGGCATAGCCCCCATGGGCGGCATGGAGCCCATTGGCGGCATTCCACCCATATGTGGTGGGGGTAAATGCATTGGGGGCCCCATTGGATGCATTGGGGGTGGACCCATTTGAGGCCTCATAGGACTCATACTCATGGGCGGTGGAGGAGGTCTAATATTCATTGGTGGTGGCATATTGACAACAGGAGATACACTATTATTCAGTTCTGAGGTTTCTTCATAATTATCATATTTTTCTTCATTACTTTGTTCAATATCTTTCATATCTTCAGAATCTTCATTTTGCCTATTTTCTGTGTTATCTTCTTCATTTTTATCATTATCAGAATCTACCTCAATTTCTGGAGCAGGATACTCAAACGGCAGAAAGTTGTCATCATCTGCATCTTCTTCTAAGTGAGGCATCATCTCATGTAATTCTTCTATTTCACCAGTTGCTATATATTTCTTAAGTGCTACTGGGCCATCATTTATGGCCTTTTCTAGTTGAGACCCAGGTTCCACAGTTAAAAATTTGCCATAAATAAATATAGCTGTAGGTATTATTTGCTGCAAAGGTACAGCTCCTGGCACCGACTCAACCAGAGCTTGTGTGAGTGCTTCTGTAGCTGCATCATCTACTGATGGACCATGATTCCATTGGGCCTGGAAATTTCTAGGTATTGGCTTACTATATGGCACCTTTTTAACCTTCTTTTCAAATTCCATGGGAATTAAAGTTGTGTCCAAATCTAAACCAGGTATAACTTTATCAGCATCTGATGAGAATATTTCCACCTTATCTTCCGGACCCATTCCAGGAATTACTGCAGGTTCCTCCAAATCATTATCATCTTGAACTCCAGGGGGTAGAGTATTCAAGTTGTATTTATCCCTCATTTGATCTCCTGGACGATTTCTTGTCCAAAACTTAGATGTATGATCATTGGAACCAGAACATAGGATATGACCCAAGGGATGCCATGCCATTGTCCAGACTATAGACTCGTGTGCACCTTCAATGCATCCTACTTCTTTATCTGTTCCGACATTCCAAAACAATATAGCTCCATCTGACCCTCCAGAACAAAACAATCCTTCGTGATTAGGATGCCATACAACGCTGGATGCTTCTTTTTTATGACCTCTAAATATCTGTAGCTCTGTTCCGAGTTTACGAATATCAAATAATTTAAGTAAGTGGTCTCGGGAAGCAGTTATAAGCCAATTACCATTATCATTCCACTTCAAGTCCATGACGGTAGATTTATGTGCATGCAAAGTTGATAAAGCCATACCAGACTTGGGGTCCCACAGTTTTATTGGTTGTTGATTATCTTTACTCCCTGACACAATAAGAGCTTTAGTGGGATGCCACTGAACACATTTTACATCAGCACCATGTCCTCGCAATATTCGTTCTTCCTGACATCTATAAAAATCAAATATTCTAAGGGTTCCATCATCAGAACATGTTACAATCTTTGCATCACTGGGACTAAAACTAATACCTCTAACTGCCTCCTTATGTGCTTGATACATTTTGACATTATTCATATTGCTCTGCCAATATTTAATGAATCCTGAATGGTCACCTGTAATCATCCAACCCTCACCATGGGACCAGACCATGGACCTAACAGGGGAATCATGGGCTTGGAGAATTGTTTCAAAATTGAAAGTTAGGCCATTCCATAAAGTGAATTCGCCGGAGGAAGC